>CM051239.1:18454957-18724957 GCA_027917425.1 Gastrophryne carolinensis | reverse complement strand
TTCTGCAAGCAGCCATAGCGCTGTACAGCTATTGTTATTATGGGGGTTATTCATGAAGGGCTAGCGCCAGGTAGCGCCTCGTAGCGGCAGGCAGCATCTGGTGAACCCAGGCTCTGTAGGCAAAACCACATTTATGAAAGCGAATCTGGTGAGCGACTCTAACAGCGCCATGTAGCGTCCAATTCATCATTGCAGGTGGCTCAGCGTATAGCGCCGGCGCTCTAGCTTCCAGAGCGCCAGGTATTACCTGTCGCTACCTGTCGCTCTTCCATACATTTCAATGGACGCTCCTTTTCTTCTGTTTAAACAGGGTTTTTTTTTTTCTCTCAAATCATTGTGTGACCCCTCCTGGTCTGAAAAAGTCATTTTTGAAAATTTTTTTGATTTTGTTGTTTTTTTATGCAGAATTGTCATTACAGGTCTGGCACCAAAGTGTTAATGTCACAGTGTTATAACAATGACATTCCATGTGTTTTCGCTTTACTGGTGGATATGTGTTCAAAATCAGACTTTAATCACACAGCGTCTGCCCCTCTATGCTATAGCACCCAGATTTAGAGCGCCGACGCTGTGTGTGTGTCCTTTTTTGATAAGTATGGTGTGAGTCGGTCACACTGACTGGCGCTACCTATCGCTCCATGCAGCGCTGTACTGGTGTTAGAGCGGGTTTTGGTCCACTTTAACTATAGTCAATGTCACTAAATTATGTTAGGGGCCCCCTTTAACAGTATAATGTATTTTCACAGTAAAAGAATAATTCCTCGTTAACGACTATAGTTTAATATACTTACTCTCCTTTAAAGAAGAGCAACACCCTCATTGAGTCTATAAGACTCTTGGGGGGGGTCGGTCTCTTCCCAATTTGAGATTCCCCGCTGTGTGACCCCCCTCCCCCTTCCCACGCCTGCTTTATTCAGAGCATGTTGCACCTTATTCGGACATGGTGGTCACCCATCAACCATCCACTTCTTCATCCATCTGGACCAGTGGCAGACTGGGGCCAAAAATCAGCCCTGGATTTTACCAGCCCAAGATTATCCTGCTAAAGCCAGCAACCATGATGCCTGGGATATGGCATTGGGGGCTGGGGTTCCTTGGCTTGTGGGTAAAGTGGGTACAGGGGGCTGAGAGGGACTAAGAATGTCGGTGTTAAAAGCCACCGCCCAACTGGTCGCAAAACAGTGCGGCCCAATGGGCATTGTCCCAGTCTCCCTATGGCCAGTCCCTGATCTGGATCATCCAGGCTTCCTGGGTTGGGTTCGGGGGGGAATCTGCTCACTGTTGGGTGGATTCGGGGGGGATTCTGCTCACTGTCGGGTGGGTTCAGGGGGGGGGGGATTCTGCTCACTGTCGGGTGGGTTCAGGGGGGGGGGATTCTGCTCACTGTCGGGTGGGTTCGGGGGGGGGAATCTGCTCACTGTCGGGTGGGTTCAGGGGGGGGGATCTGCTCACTGTTGGGTGGATTCGGGGGGGGGGGATTCTGCTCACTGTCGGGTGGGTTCGGGGGGGGGGAATCTGCTCACTGTCGGGTGGGTTCAGGGGGGGGGATTCTGCTCACTGTCGGGTGGGTTCAGGGGGGGGGGATTCTGCTCACTGTCGGGTGGGTTCAGGGGGGGGGATTCTGCTCACTGTCGGGTGGGTTCGGGGGGGGGGGATTCTGCTCACTGTCGGGTGGGTTCGGGGGGGGGGGGAATCTGCTCACTGTCGGGTGGGTTCAGGGGGGGGATTCTGCTCACTGTCGGGTGGGTTCAGGGGGGGGGGATTCTGCTCACTGTCGGGTGGGTTCAGGGGGGGGATTCTGCTCACTGTCGGGTGGGTTCGGGGGGCGATTCTGCTCACTGTCGGGTGGGTTCAGGGGGGGGGGATTCTGCTCACTGTCTGGTGGGTTAAGGGGGGGGGGATTCTGCTCGCTATCGGGTGGGTTCGGGGGGGGGAATCTGCTCACTGTCGGGTGGGTTCGGGGGGGGGGGATTCTGCTCACTGTCGGGTGGGTTCGGGGGGGGGGGGATTCTGCTCACTGTCGGGTGGGTTCGGGGGGGGGATTCTGCTCACTGTCGGGTGGGTTCGGGGGGGGGGGGATTCTGCTCACTGTCGGGTGGGTTCGGGGGGGGGATTCTGCTCACTGTCGGGTGGGTTCGGGGGGGGGGAGATTCTGCTCACTGTCGGGTGGGTTCAGGGGGGGATTCTGCTCACTGTCGGGTGGGTTCAGGGGGGGATTCTGCTCACTGTCGGGTGAGTTCGGGGGGGGGGGGGATTCTGCTCACTGTTGGGTGGGTTTGGGGGGGGGATTATGCTCACTGTTTGGTGGGTTCGGGGGGGGGGGTATTCTGCTCACTGTTGGGTGGGTTCGGGGGGGGATTCTGCTCACTGTTGGGTGGGTTCGGGGGGGAATCTGCTCACTGTTGGGTGGGTTCGGGGGGGATCTGCTCACTGTAGGGTGGGTTCGGGGGGGGATTCTGCTTACTGATGGGTGGGTTCAGGGTGGGATTCTGCTTACTGTTGGGTGGGTTCGGGGGGGGGATTCTGCTCACTGTTGGGTGGGTTCGGGGGGGGATTCTGCTCACTGTTGGGTGGGTTCAGGGGGGGGATCTGCTCACTGTTGGGTGGGTTCAGGGGGGGGATCTGCTCACTGTTGGGTGGGTTCGGGGGGGGGATTCTGCTTACTGATGGGTGGGTTCAGGGGGGATTCTGCTTACTGTCGGGTGGGTTCGGGGGGGGGATTCTGCTCACTGTCGGGGTGGGTTCGTGGGGGGAATCTGCTCACTGTCGGGTGGGTTCGGGGGGGGAATCTGCTCACTGTCGGGTGGGTTCGGGGGGGAATCTGCTCACTGTCGGGTGGGTTCGGGGGGGAATCTGCTCACTGTCGGGTGGGTTCGGGGGGGAATCTGCTCACTGTCGGGTGGGTTCGGGGGGGAATCTGCTCACTGTCGGGTGGGTTCGGGTGGGAATCTGCTCACTGTCGGGTGGGTTCGGGGGGGAATCTGCTCACTGTCGGGTGGGTTCGGGGGGGAATCTGCTCACTGTCGGGTGGGTTCGGGGGGGAATCTGCTCACTGTCGGGTGGGTTCGGGGGGGGATTCTGCTCACTGTCGGGTGGGTTCGTGGGGGGAATCTGCTCACTGTCGGGTGGGTTCGGGAGGGAATCTGCTCACTGTCGGGTGGGTTCGGGGGGGAATCTGCTCACTGTCGGGTGGGTTCGGGGGGGAATCTGCTCACTGTCGGGTGGGTTCGGGGGGGATTCTGCTCACTGTCGGGTGGGTTCGGGGGGGATTCTGCTCACTGTCGGGTGGGTTCGGGGGGGATTCTGCTCACTGTCGGGTGGGTTCGGGGGGGATTCTGCTCACTGTCGGGTGGGTTCGGGGGGGATTCTGCTCACTGTCGGGTGGGTTCGGGGGGGATTCTGCTCACTGTCGGGTGGGTTCGGGGGGGGATTCTGCTCACTGTCGGGTGGGTTCGGGGGGGGATTCTGCTCACTGTCGGGTGGGTTCGGGGGGGGATTCTGCTCACTGTCGGGTGGGTTCGGGGGGGGATTCTGCTCACTGTCGGGTGGGTTCGGGGGGGGGATTCTGCTCACTGTCGGGTGGGTTCGGGGGGGGATTCTGCTCACTGTCGGGTGGGTTCGGGGGGGATTCTGCTCACTGTCGGGTGGGTTCGGGGGGGGATTCTGCTCACTGTCGGGTGGGTTCGGGGGGGGATTCTGCTCACTGTCGGGTGGGTTCGGGGGGGGATTCTGCTCACTGTCGGGTGGGTTCGGGGGGGGGATTCTGCTCACTGTCGGGTGGGTTCGGGGGGGGATTCTGCTCACTGTCGGGTGGGTTCGGGGGGGGATTCTGCTCACTGTCGGGTGGGTTCGGGGGGGGATTCTGCTCACTGTCGAGTGGGTTCGGGGGGGGATTCTGCTCACTGTCGGGTGGGTTCGGGGGGGATTCTGCTCACTGTCGGGTGGGTTCGGGGGGGATTCTGCTCACTGTCGGGTGGGTTCGGGGGGGGGATTCTGCTCTCTGTCGGGTGGGTTCGGGGGGGGATTATGCTCACTGTCGGGTGGGTTCGGGGGGGGATTCTGCTCACTGTCGGGTGGGTTCGGGGGGGGGGATTCTGCTCACTGTCGGGTGGGTTCGGGGGGGATTCTGCTCACTGTCGGGTGGGTTCGGGGGGGGGGGATTCTGCTCACTGTCGGGTGGGTTCGGGGGGGGGGGGATTCTGCTCACTGTCGGGTGGGTTCGGGGGGGAGGATTCTGCTAACTGTCCGGGTGGGGTCGGGGGGGATTTTGCCCACTGTCGGGTGGGGTCGGGGGGGGATTCTGCTTACTGTTGGGGGGGGATTCTGCACACTGTTGGGTGGGTTGAGGAGAATTCTGCTCACGGTCGGGTGGGTTGGGGGGGATTCTGCTCACGGTCGGGTGGGTTGGGGGGGATTCTGCTCACGGTCGGGTGGGTTGGGGGGGATTCTGCTCACGGTCGGGTGGGTTGGGGGGGATTCTGCTCACGGTCGGGTGGGTTGGGGGGGATTCTGCTCACTGTCGGGTGGGTTGGGGGGGGAGATTCTGCTCACTGCTGGGGGGGGATTCTGCTCACTGTAGGGTGGGTTGGGGGGGATTTTGCTCACTGTCGGGTGGGTTGGGGGGGATTTTGCTCACTGTCGGGTGGGTTGGGGGGGATTCTGCTCACTGTCGGGTGGGTTGGGGGAGATTTTTCAACACTGTCTGTTATTGGGGGGATTCTGCATGCTGCCTCATATAGGGGGATTGGGTAGATTCTGCACACTCTCTGTTATGGGGTAATTGGGTGGATTCTGAATCCTGCCTGATATAGGGGTGTTGGGGGGATTCTGCACACTTCCAGTTATAAAGCTATGAGGGGGGAGTATTTTAGTACACCAACTGAATCAGAATATTTTTATTTCTCTCCTCTAAACCCTTGGTGTATAGTGGAGAACAGTTTAAAGGTACTTTAAATATATTGCAGAATGTAAGCGAAACCCATAACACTGGAGAGTTGAGTTGTGCAGCTGCTGGTTCATGCGGTTAAGGAAATATTTCATTTTTTTACTAGCCATTAATAATTTAAGGCCAGTTACTCTATAGTGAAATCCTATTAAAATGTTTGCTGTGAAAATCAAATAGCTTTCACTGTGTGTTAGCAAAAGAATATTCACATAGCATGAAATGAATTTGCCCAACACACACATTTAATATAAATATAGTAATATATATATATATATATATATATATATATATATATATATATATAACATTTGAGTTAAACCCAAGCAGTGTGTATAGAACATGATTTATTTAGGAGATTCTTCCGTACAAGTGAAACATCAGAGGGGTCTGTTGCTGGTGGCGCTGAGCCGCGTTCATTAGGTGCGGCGTAACGCTGGCACATGACAGGTGGAGGAGAAACACATCCTGCCAAAATGATTGCACAGCATGGATCCCTGAAGAGCTGCACACAGACTGCAAACATGGCTGAATCCCGGAGAGACCTGGAAATGAGGGAATGTAGCAGTATCTCACACCTACTGAATAACACTGTAACCATGTGAGAGGCTTAAAGGGCAACTGTAAGTTAAACGGGGAGGCCGATTCATTAATAGCGGCAGGTAGCGACAGTTGAGCGACTGTAGCGGCATTTTCAGAGCGCCCGCTGGTAGTCGCTGTGCTTGGCCGTTGTTCGGTAGTGGATAGCGACTCAGTCGGTTTGCCGTAATGTTGAATATTGGGTGAGGAGTCGCTATTTGACAGGTTCCGCGCTGTATGGGAGCGCATGATAGTGACTGGCCCTAGCGACCGGCTCCCACCATATTTATTAAAAAATCACGCTCAAAAAATTCTCGCGCTGTGAAATGCATGTTTAAACCCCAGAGCGCTGGCGGCGATGGGTTAAAAGTAGTTTTTTAACCCCCAAACAACCATATTTTTTGAAACAAAAAAAACAAGTTTTTAAAATAATTTTGTAATATGAATACATTAATATCAGACCTGTAATATCAATTCTGTACAATTTTTTAAATTATCTAAAATGGCAGAAGTGGTCACAGAATTTTTCACATTTAAAAAAAAAAAAATAATAATAATAATAATTAATTATGAATATTTAAAGATTGTTCCATTGAAATGCATTGGAGAGCGCCAGGTAGCGAGAGGTCATACCTGTCGCTGTTCAAGGTCGGACGCTGATGCTGTGGGCTGAGGCTGGAATAATGATGAATGAGTCGCTATATGGCGCTATCTCAGTCGCTAAGCAGGATTGGCTTGATAAATGTGTGATTGTGGTGGGGAGCCGGCGTTCTCGTGGCGGGGCCCGTCATTACCGGCCGCTCACCAGTCGCTACCTGCCGCTATTCCTTCATAAATAAGGGCCTCAGAAAAAAAAATCCAATACACACCTTACCCCAGGGACAGAAGATCCAGCACTGAGATGACAGCGGTGGATGACTTGTTCTTTTAGGGGGTTATTTAAGAAGGGATAGCACCAGGTAGTTCCTCTAGATAGTGCCTCATAGCGGCAGGCAGCGTCTGGTGAACGCAAAACCACATTTATGAAAGCGAATCTGGTGAGCAACTCTAACAGCGCCATGTAGCGTCACGTGTATTATTACAGGCAGCTCAGCGTATAGCACCGACGCTCTAGCTTCCAGAGAGCCAGGTATTACCCTTCGCTCACTGTCGCTCTCCCATACATTTCAATGGCCGTTCATTTGCTCGTGTTTAAACAGCGTGTTTGACATCATTGTGTGACCTCTCCTGCCTGCAAACAAACATTTTTAGAAACTTTTTTGACTTTTTATATTTTTATGCAGAATTGTCATTACAGGTCTGGCACTATAACGTTAATGTCACAGTGTTATAACAATGTCATTACATGTGTTTTTGCTTTGTTACTGGTGGATATGTGTTCAAAAACAGACTTTGATTACACAGCGTCTGGCGCTCTATGCTACAGCGCCCAGATCCAGAGCGCCGACGCTGTGTGTGTCCTTTTTAGATAAGTATGGTGTGGAGCGCTGAGAGTCGGTCGCACTGAGCTGGCGCTACCTATCGCTCGCTGCAACGCTGTACTGGTGTTAGAGCGCCCAACATATATCACATTCATCAATGCCGGCCAGTTTACTACAGCGGCTGAAGCTCTCATCTGCCGATACCTGGTGTTAGTAGTGAATCCACCTCCATGTCTCTGCTGTTTGATCCTGGCTGTGCATAAGAGAATGATGTATAGGGACTGTGCTCAATAGAGCACCCAATCATTTTATCTGAGTAGGGGGCCTGGCTGGGCCATGAGACAGGGCTTCAGCATTTTCCAGGTACCGAGGTGGTCAACATTTGGATGTGACTGCTGCAGAAACATTGATGGGTATTTTCTGGGTGCTCCTGAGCTGCTGCTGAATTATTGGAGGCCAGGCACCCACTCCTTGCACCTTCTGAGATGTGTCCTGAGCTCCATGAACTTGTGGCTCTCATGCCACTGATTGCCTGTTGGCTGATTTCAAATGTTCTAGTTGAAACAACATAGTAACATAGGCCTTGATTCACTAAGAGTTGAAAAAAACTCTCATGATAGTAAAATATTCAATTTACGAGAAAAAAGCCTGAGAACGTCACTGTTACTGAATCACCAGATAAAAAGACAATGAAAGTCAATGGCACTTTTTACTACAGGTAAAAAGGGGTAAAAAGTTCAATACCTTTTTCAAGAGTAAAAAAGTGCCTTCCTATCTGGTGATTCAGTAACAGTGACATTCTCAGGCTTTTTTCTCATGAATTGAATTTTTTACTACCATGAGAGTTTTTTTAAACTCTTTGTGAATCAAGGCCATAGTATGTAAGGCTGAATAAAGACGTTCATCCAGGTAAACCTATCTCCTTCTAGTGGTCTAGTCGCCATAGCTACTAACAGTGGCAGATTGGGGCCAAAAATCAGCTGTGAAATTTACCAGCCCCTGGCCGGTCCCAGTCATCATTGCTGAAGCTCCCACAACCATCATGCAGGGGCTATAGCATTGGGGGACAGGGATTGAATGTGGGTGTTAAAGTAGACCAAAACCCAGGATTTTGACTATCCTGGGTTTTGGTTCTTGCCCCACTGCGTGAAACCCCCACAGGTCGCTGAAATCAACTCACCTCCTCCCGTTCCTACGGCTGCTCGTCCAATCAGCTGACGGCCGCATCCCCCACTACCCTCTAACACTGAGCATGTCTGTGCCGGCCTTTCACAAACGCCTGGCGCGGGCACGTGCCCTGCTAGAGGGATAGTGGAGATGCGGCCGTGGCTCGCGCATGCGCTGCCGGGAAAGAAGGTAAGTGTATGGGCGACCTGGGGGGTTTCACACAGCAGGGCGATTCTGGATGCCCCGGGAGGAGGGAATTGATCGCCGTGGGTTTCAGTCCACTTTAAAAAGCAGCAGGCCAACTGGCCCCAAAGCAGTGCGGCCCACCGGGCCTGGCTGGTAATGTTATTACAAGCCAGGAAGGCATCCAGGAAACTTTTGAACTCTTTTAGTGTATTCTTCCTAACTACCTCCTCTGGCAGCGAGTTCCATAGTCTCACTGCTCTTACAGAGAAGAATTCCTTCCTATGTCGGTGGAGGAATCACCTTTCCTCCAGCCTTAATGTATGCCCGCAGGTTATGGTTACACTATGGGGTATAAATAAATTGTGGGATAGGTCTTTGTATTGACCTCAGATATATTTATACATCACCCCTTAGGCGTCTCAAACGCCCCTTAGGGTCCCCCTTAGTTCCCTCATTCAATTTATTAATTTAGTTGCCCTCCTTTGAGCGCGTTCCAGTTCTGACATATCTTTCTTATGCACAGGTGCCCACAACTGTACACAATACTCCATATGGCATCTGACCAGCGACTTACAGGGGTAAAATTATACCTTGGTCATGAGCACCTAGGCCCCTCTTGATGCACCCTATGACCCTGTTTGCCTTGGCATCTGCTGTCTGGCATTGGTTATGCCCACTGGCTGTATCCCCTGGCCTCTATCTCGTCTGTGGCGTGGTTTTGCCCCCTCCTGGAGAACGTCTAAGCCGTGAAAATGTAAAAGATGCTATATAGAAAGTGGTGGCAAGACCAGGACCTGATAGGGGAATCCAATATAGAAAATGGTCACATGACCAGGGCCAATATAGAAAATGGTGGCATGACCAGGACTTGATAGGGGCATCCAATATAGAAAATGGTGGCATGACCAGGATCTGATATAAGCAGCCAATATAGAAAACGGTTGCATGACCAGAACCTGATAAGGGCAGCCAATATAGAAAAAAGTGGTATGACCAAGATCTGATAGGGGCATCTGATAAAGAAAATGATGACATGACCAGGACCTGATAGGGGGCATCCAATTAAGAAAATGATGACATGACCAGGACCTGATAATGGCAGCCAATATAGAGAATGGTCACATGACCAGGACCTGATAGGGGCATCCAATATCGTAAATGGTGGCATGACCAGAATCTGATAGGGGCAGCGGATATAGAGAATGGTCACATGACCAGAATCTGAGAGGAGCAGCCAATATAGAAAACGATGGCATGATCAGAACCTGATAGGCACAGCCAATATCAAAAACGGTAGCATTACCAAGATCTGATAGGGGCAGCCGATATAGAAAATGATTGCATGACCAGGACCTGATAGGGGCAGCCAATATAGAAAACAGTGGTATGACCAAGATCTGATTGGGGTAGCCAATATAGAAAATGGTCACATGACCAGGACCTTATAGAGGCATCCAATATCGAAAACGGTGGCATGACCAGGATCTGATAGGGCAGCCGATATAGAGAATGGTCACATGACCAGAACCTGATAAGGGCAGCCAATATAGAAAATGGTCACATGACCAGGACCTGATAGGGGCAGCCAATATAGAAAATGGTTACATGACTAGGACCTGATAGGGGCAGCCAATATAGAAAATTATCACATGACCAGGACCTGATAGGAGCAGCCAATAAAGAAAATGGTCACATGACCAGGACCTGATAGGGGCAGCCAATATAGAAAATGGCCACATGACCAGGACCTGATAGGGGCAGCCAACATAGAAAATGTTCACATGACCAGGACCTGATAGGGGCAGCCAATATCGTAAACGGTGGCATGACCAGGACCTGATAGGGAGCAGCCAATGTAGAAAATGGTTACATGACAAAGATCTAATAGGGGCAACCAGTTTAAGAAATAGACGCACAATTAGAACTTTACAGTATATGAAGTACAGGCCAGGCTTCACGTCCATTTAGATATCTAACAAATCAATAACCTTTTCTCTTTCTAAACATTGAATCCTGAATCCCAGATTTCTCACGTGTATCTGTATTTTGCTCGGAGTTCCCATCTTGGAAGTCGCACATCGTATTACAAATCCAGATTTCTAATTTCGCTTGCAATAATGTAAAGTTGACCCCGCTAACCCTGCGCCAGCGGTGATCGCGGCACGGGAGAATGAGCGCACCTGACACCAGGCCACAGGGAGCAGCCGCTGAAGCTTTATTCTAATAAATAACCGGAGGGGGACCGGGAGCCACTTCCACTGGAATGCAGGGTCTGGATCCTCGTCATCATCTGTCGCATTGTGTATGCTGGAGTAATTAGCCCGGGGACAGAGCACGCTGCATGGACGGGGCGGGGGGGGGGGGGGGAATGTTGGGTTGTTAGCAGGCAGTGGTGACTAGCCCCAAGCTCTCGGAATAGTAATAACGCACCGAGCCTACAATAGGCGAGTGTGCCCAGCATCCCGCTTCATCCAGACATTAACTAAATGGGCGCCATCATTTATATGATCTACAACGTGACAACATAAAGCGCCGCAATCCTCGGTGACAGCCACCATCACCCACGGGAGCATGATATGAGCGGCGCGGTTTTTGCAACACAATTTTTTTTTCTAGTCACATAATAAAGGTCTAATATGTAACATAAAATGTGCCATTATTAATTACTACAAAATGTTGATGGGACTTCCTCTGTTGGCCATTCCCTATCCCCCAATCGTATCAATTGCTAGCTATAAAGGGTAAGTCTACTTTCAATGGAATTTGGAAAGTGTATATTTTTGTGTGCCAAAATGATGCTGAGCTGATCTAGATATTATTATTATATTATTATTATATTTTTTTCTTATGTTGGCCAATGAGCAAATAATGGAAGTAGTTTTCACCACCTGTAATTTGTTGCTATTGACAACTGTACACCAAGATCTACAATATAACCAATATAGAAAACAGTGGCATGACCAGAATCTGATAGGGGCAACCGATATAGAAAATGCTGGCATGGTCAGGACCTGATAGGGGCAACCACTATCGAAAACGATCACAAGACCAGGATCTGATGGGGGCATTTGATATAGAAAATAGTTACATGGCCAGGGTCTGATAGGGGCATCTGATATAGAAAATAGTTACATGGCCAGGATCTGATAGGGGCATCTGATATAGAAAATCCTGGCATGAACAGTACCTGATAGGGGCAACCAATATTGAAAACGGTGGTATGACCGAGATCTGATAGGGGCAGCCAATAAAGAAAATGCTGGCATGATCAGTACCTGATAGGGGCAACCAATATCGAAAACGGTCACATGACCAGGATCTGATGGGGCATCTGATATAGAAAATATTTACATGGCCAGGATCTGATAGGGGCATCTGATATAGAAAATAATTACATGGCCAGGATCTGATAGGGGCATCTGATATAGAAAATCCTGGCATGATCAGTACCTGGGCAACCAATATCGAAAACGGTGGTATGACCGAGATCTGATAGAGGCAGCCAATAAAGAAAATGCTGGCATGATCAGTACCTGATAGGGGCAACCAATATCGAAAACGGTCACATGACCAGGATCTGATAGGGACATCTGATATAGAAAATATTTACATGGCCAGGATCTGATAGGGGCATCTGATATAGAAAATAATTACATGGCCAGGATCTGATAGGGGCATCTGATATAGAAAATCCTGGCATGATCAGTACCCAGGCAACCAATATAGGGGCAACCAATATCGAAAACGGTGGTATGACCGAGATCTGATAGGGACAGCCAATAGAGAAAATGGTGGCATGATCAGGACCTGATGGGGCAACCAATAACGAAAACGGTGGCATGACCAGGATCTGATAGGGGCAGCCAATATAGAAAATGGTCACATGACCAGGATCCAATAGGGGCAACCAGTTTAAAGTGGACCAAAACCCACTTTATGTCGCCCGCTACACTTACTTCCTGGTCCAACGGCACATGCGCAGGCCGCGGCCGCATCCCCGCTATCCCTCTAGCAGGGCGCGTGCCCGCACCCTTTTAGAGACAGACGTGCATATCTCAGCAGCTCCGAGTGCGCTGATTGGATGAGCGGCCGTGCATGCGCTGTAGGACCGGGATGAGGTGAGTTTCTTCGGGTGATCCGGAGGGTTTCACGTAGCGGGGCCCCCCTGATCGGGTGCCTCGGCGGAAAGGACCAAAACTCAAGATAGTCACAATCCTGGGCTTTTGTCCACTTTAAGAAATAGGAGCACAATTAGAACCTTACATGAAGTACAGGCCAGGCTTCACCTCCATTTAGATATTTAACAAATCAATAACCTTTTTTCTTTCCAAACATTGAATCCCAGACTTCTCAATTTGGAAAGTGTATATTTTTGTGTGCCAAAATGATGCTGAGCGGATCTAGTATTTTTTATATATTTTCTTATGTTGGCCAATGAGCAAATTAATGAGCAAAAATTAAGTAGTTTTTACCACCTGTAATCTTTTGCTATTGACAACCGTACACCATATCTACAAGAAGAGAAGAGCTGACATGCTTCTCTGCCTGCTCCACTCTTCATTAACTCCATGCACAGTGCTGACATTGTTCAGCCCTTGCAGCCATTAACCCCCTGTCACATTGTTAGCTGCAAGGTGGATCCCTGACTTTGGGGGAACCAGGGTTCCACTGCCTGGCCAAGATGGCCATGTAACCTACTGCCCAGATCCCCGGACTCAATCCTACAGCCCAGGAAATTCCCGGTCTTTTCTAGGCCCCCTCACACTGGAGGATAGGTTTGCTGCTTGAGAGGTCCCAGGTTGTGCCCAGGGAATCAAGGGTCTTGGCGGGCGGGCGGGCAGTGGTTTCCTGATCCAGGTAGTACAGTGGCACTATAGACATGGTCATATGTATTTGAGGTTAAGAAGAAGTGGAGAAAGGTGTGAGAAAGGAAAGATAGAAGAAGAGATAGAAGATAGAGTCCAAAGCCAGTGGTCAGGGTCTGGCAACAAGCAAAAGTAAATGGCCGAAACAATTAAAGTAATATCTAATCATACTGACACGCTGGATGGTTATTGGTGATGTTTGGCAACCCCCCCCCCCCCCCCCCCAAGTTCGGGTTCAGCCGACCTTTGAATAAAAGTTCGGGTTGCAATCAATGGGGACAAAAACTACTCCTCACCCACCCGGCATGGGGGGGGGGGGGGGGGCTGTGAAGGGGCCACCAGAGGCAAAATCAGGGATGGCCAAAAGAAAAATTGTGATGGCTTGTGTGGAGGGGGGGGCACAAAGTGTGCAGCAGGAAGCACTTCTGTACAACTTACCTGAGCCCCAATCCTTGGTCAGTGGCAGCGTTCCTTTAAAATAGTCCACGGCCCAGGGCCACAAAAAGATGACCGTCGCTCCTATGAGTGAAGACCCTCAATACTCATGGGAGAGGTGGCTATCTTTCTGTGGCCCTGGCTGTGGGCCATTTGAAAGGAACGCCAGCGACGACCAGGGACCAGTTTGGGGCTCAGGTAAGTTGTACAGTAGCTTCCTGCTGCTGCACCCTTTAGGGGAGTTGCTCAGCAGCCCATCAACCAACTTTTCCGTGTCTGGGCCGAAAGCCAAACTCAACTCGAACACTCGAAGTTCAGGCTGTGTTTGGGTTTGGGAACCCGAAGTTTGGTACAAACCTGTTATTGGTACATATTGTATATCTAGTAAATCATAATTTGCACATGGCTGACCATGCTGAGGTCTATGGCTGAGCCCCCACTGCTTCTAGGCCCCATGTAACCGACATAGACCACTATGATGACCACAATGTGTTCTATTTTCTAGTCTAAGTGTCCCTGGGCTCGGGAGACAGATGCCTCTGCCACCATTGTGCTCAGACAGGTCCTGATGCTTGACCTACAATCGTCAACCACCCACCCATTAAAGCTGCCTTCTTCCTCCATAAACTGTCACAGTACTTGAATAGACACCAATAAATGCATAAAGTGTAAATGTTCGTGAATGCCTGGTCACTGACAACAACTAATTAGAGTGTAAGCTTCTCTGGTACCCTCACTGTCCAGCCTACATCTGTGTTGGTAAAGGAATGGGCAAATATTGTTTTATATAATATATATATATATATATATATATATATATATATATACGGTATATATATATATATATATATATATATATATATATAATATATAATGTATATTTTTTTAATATATATGTATATATATATATATTTATTTATATATAGAGCTAAACTTATAAAAACAAACCTGTCAAAAATATATAAACCTCCTTTAAAAAATTCCTACAGTACATCTTTACAAATTCTCTTACCTTACACAATGGAGAATTAGAACCAATCAGCACGCGGCGGGATGCATTTGTCTTTCTTGCCGCGGTTGTCATAGCCGACGTCTTCCTAGAAGAGGACAGATTGTCTGGTGTGAATTTTTCATGCTATTGCTTTCTCGCGCACGCCGGCGCTCATTTACACGCAGAACGATCACTATTTTTACGATTGCTGAAGTTGAAAAGTGGTAAATATTTAATCTCAATAAAAGTGAGACGCGTTACCGGGCGCTGCCACCTGCAGACTCCCGCACCCGCTGCTGCTGCTGTTTATTAGGAGATGGCACTGTAGGGACTTCATAGTAATAGTGGGGCCTGGACATTTTCTTGCTGTAAATGGGGCCCGGAGAGCTTTATGGCCATCAGTGTACAGCCAAGTGTCGCCGCCACCTGCCATTATTTCTTATTTTATTTGATGGCACGCTGCTACAAAGATTTGCTACTTTCTGGTGGGCATGAGTAGCTATTCACTAGTGAAAGTAAATAAAGAAAATAAATCAACAATTCCACTTGCCTTGATTTATTCTTACAGATATACCATGACCTGGATGAATAAGACATTGGGTCACCCTAACTCTGCCTGCTGCCCTATTTCAATAAAGAGTGCCACATATCACTCAAAAACCATAGCGCCCAAGGAGCCCCTAGAATGCTACCCCAACCATAATGCCCAACGTGTCTCAGGGTAATTTCATATAGGGAATTTTTAAAGTGGACTTTTGGACTGGCTGATTGCCTCTCCATGAGGCGTCCCGAACTGGCTGTGTGAAACCCCACAATTAACCCAGAATTCTTACCTCGCTCCCAAGCCCACGGCACATGCGTGGCCAGCCGCAGCATCACTCGCATTGCCTTTTGGCTGGGTTCAGCCACCCCCGCTGTGTGTGGCCGTGCAGAGCCAAAAGATGCATTGATGTGTGCGCCTGGGATTCCATTTAGCTTCCATTCAGCTTCTCCAGCCGCAGATTAATATGCGCACCCAGAGAAGCTGATTGTATGAGAGGAGAGGTGATTTTACTGGGCGAATGACGGTGTTTCACACAGTGGGGCATCCCAAACCAGGGTGCCCCAAGGACACACACCACAACCCAGGATAGTGGGTTTAACTTTTAAACCTAACAGGCTGATTCATTATTAGCGGCAGGTAGCGACAGATGAGCGTCTGTAGAGCGGATTTCAGAGCGAACGCTAGTAGTCGCTGTGCTCGGCCATGGGTCGCTAGTTCAGAGCATCTCAGTCACTGTGCAGCATTGATGAATACGGTATGGGGAGTCGCTATATGACCAGTATAGCGCTGTATTGGAGCGAATGGTAGCAACTGGTCAGTGCGACCGACTCACACCAAATTCATCAAAAAAACAGCCTCTCACACACCGCCGGCGCTCAAAAATGCTTCGATGTAGCCCAGAGCGCCGGAGGCTGTGTGTGATTAAAGGCTGTTTATGAACATGTATCCGCCAGTAACAAAGCAAAAACATATGGAATTACATTGTTATAACATTGTAACATGAGCACATTAATGCCAGACCTGTAGTGTCAATTCTGCATAAATATATAAAAAAAAGAAAAAAGTTGCAAAAAATTGCTTTTTCAAGGCCAGAAGAGGTCACGACATTATTTGAGAATAAAATAAAAATAATAATAATAAAAACCCACTGCTTAAAGAAAAGTCAAAGAACGTCCATTGAAATGTATGGGAGAGCGCCAGGTAGCGAGAGGTAATACATGTCACTCTGCAAGGCTAAACGCCGGCGCGGTACTCTAAGGCTGGGATAATGATGAATCGGACGATACATGGCGTCCCAGCCGCTCAACAGAATCCGCTTGATAAATGTGTAATTGCATGCCGTGTTTGGCATTCACCTGCCGCTACCTGTCGCTACCACCTGATGCTATCCCTTCATGAATAATGCCCTTAGTATATTAAACACAAAAATCTGATCGACTCCAAAAATACATATCACACCTCTGAGAGCCAAGAGCTTTCGAAATGCAGCGTAAACTTTAGCGGTTCAGGCTGCATTCATTGCAGAAAACTGGAGAAGAAGATAAAGGGGTTTTATATTGTGCTTTATGCAAGCACTATAATAATATTCAGGGTTTTTAGATGGAGCCCTAAACAGAGGCATCACTGGGCAGAGGACAGGAACTGACGCTATGCTATTTAAAGTGGGCCAAAGCCCATGGAGATCGGCCCAGGAATCTATAAGATTCCCGGGCCGATTGATTCCCTCCCCCCAAGGCATTCCAAAATCGGGATGCCCCGCTGTGTGAAACCCCCCAGGTCACCCATAAACTCACCTTCCTTCTTGGTTTAACGGGGCATCTGCTAGCAGCGGCCGCTTCCCTGCTATCCCTCTAGTTGGGCGCTTGCCTGCGCCTGGCATTTGTGAATGGTCCGAGCGGGCACGCACCCTGTTAGGGAGTAACGGGGGATGTGGCCTGCTAGTGCCGCAATGTCCCAGTACAGCATTTGCAATACTGTTCTATATGTGTCCCCTCAACATTCGGCTGTCCCTGTGACTTTGGGGTCTGATATATTGCGTTGCTAATATGGTATAATATATCTGTGTTCATACAGTATGGTCTTATGGTGCCGGGCCCGGCCAGGAGTGAGAAACCAAGATTATTCTGCACTGCTGGAACCTATACAAATGGAGAATTACCCGCTAATCCGAGCTGCTAGGAGTCTAGTCACGGTAATGAATGGAAAGGTACCCGTCCGGCTGGTGAATCTATCAGGAGTGCCTGCGGTACTGCCAAAGTATACGCCTGTAGCCCAGCTATCCTTGCTCATGCCAGAAAACCTGTTGTCAGAGCGTGACGTGGCTCGCCAGAACGTGGCCTACCTAACTTCTGATGCCACAGATAAACCATCACCACCCTGGTGGACACAGCTCCAAATAGGCGGGGAAGATACCCCAAAGGATCAAATCGAAGGGGTAATGCGAGTGGCTAAGGACCATCAAGCTGCCATCAGTAAGCACCCCACTGACTTCGGCCGAACCGCTATGATACAGCATTGGATAGAGACTGGGACTCACCCCCCATCAAGGAGAGGCATCGGCCTGTGGCTCCGGGCATGTATCAGACAGTGAAGAAACTATTGGGCGACATGAAGGATGCAGATGTCATTCAAGAGAGTTAAAGTCCGTGGGCTGCCCCTGTGGTTCTCGTTAAGAAAAAAGACGGCACCGTCTGCGTGGATTACAGAACGATGTCACCCACAAGGACGCGTATCCACTCCCTCGAATAGAGGAATCACTCACGGCTTTTAGGATCAGCAGCCTATTTCTCCACTCTGGATCTTACCAGTGGGTACTGGCAAGTGTCAGTGGCTCCAGAAGATAGAGAGAAGACCGCTTTTGTGACCCCGATGGGACTATTTGAGTTCAAGAGCATGCTCTTCGGCCTCTGTAATGCACTGGCCACCTTCCAGCACCTGATGGAATGCTGTTTGGGTCATCTTAATTTGCAGAGTGTCCTTCTCTACCTCGATGATGTTATTGTCTACTCTCAATCCTATCAGGAACATTTGACCCACCTCTCTGAGGTATTCCAGGTACTTATCCGACACGGCCTCAAGATCAAACCGTCAAAGCGTCACCTTTTGAAGCCTCAAGTGCATTATCTGGGACATGTCGTCGTGCGGAAGGCATTCAACCTGATCCAGCAAAAGTGGAGATAGTGAAGAATTGGCCCGCTCTGCGCACAGTCAAGGCTGTCCGGAGCTTCCTAGGATTCGCTGGGTACTACCGGCGGTTCGTACCACATTTCACCCAAATTGCTGAACCTCTCACATCCCTTCTCCGAGGGACAGCTAAAGAAAACTACAATGGAAGGCTCCCCGTGAATTGGGGTGAAGAACAAGAAGTGGCTTCCAGGCCCTGAAACACATTCTCAGAGCCTCCCATACTAGCTTATCCGGATTATTCCCAACCTTTCCGCTTGTACACAGATGCCAGTTTTGAGGGACTTGGTGCCATCCTGTCGCAGGTCCAAGAAGGGAAAGAGCGTGTTATCGCCTACGCTAGCCGAAACCTGCGAGGAGCGGAGAGGAATGATGCCAATTATAGCTCTTTTAAGTTGGAGCTCCTGGCCCTTGTCTGGGCTGTGACTGTAGTTCAAAGATTACCTGGCTGCTTAGCCCTTCGTTGTCTACAGATAACAACCCGTTGGCTCACTTGAATACAGCAAAGTTGGGTGCTCTGGAACAGCGCTGGGCCTCCAGATTGGCGAACTATGACTTCTCTATCAAGTATCGCAGTGGAAAGTCTAATGTGAATGCGGATGTGCTGTCCCGGTTGGTACCTGGTGAATCTCCACCCATCGTGGATGAATGGGAGGATGTGGAGATGCCTCCCTTCTACCAACGGTTCGTGGCTCAAAATGCTGCGACAACCTCCAAAAGATCCAGGAAGATCTCTATACTTGGTGGACCCTACAAGAGGAGAGTCGAGTAATGGGGAGCTGTTGGATTACCTACTCAGGCGAAGGGTGCCAACCCATCTACGCCAAAACCAGAGTGACTATGAGTTAAAGCGGTTGTGGCGTCAGCGGAACCGGTTGTTCGTTCACAAAGGGCTGTTGTACAGAAATTCCCTGGATACAGTCTCAGGCGAAAGAATTCATCAGATTCTGATTCCTCGAAGAGATGCTGCAATGGTCCTCAATGCTTATCACGATCAGTCGGGACACTTTGGTGTTCACAAGACAGAAGTCACTATCCGCCAGAGATTCTATTGGATCAGAATGAGAATGATATTAAGAAGTGGTGTGGTGAATGTGCCGTATGTAATGTCACCAAGAACAACCGGCGAGATGTCCGAGCCCCCTTCATTCCCTTTAGACCGAGAGACCGAATCAAATGGTTGCCTTGGACCATGTCAAGCTGGCTCCTACCCCAGGGTACTCGTATGCTCTTACCATGGTGGATCGCTACTCCAAGTGGGTCGCGGTGGTGCCCGTGAAGGATTTGACTGCCAAAACCACTGCCCAACTGTTCTATTCCCACTGGGTCCAAGTTCTCGGATGTCCAGAGACCGTCTTCACTGATAGAGGGGCTGCCTTTGAAGCTCACCTGTTCCAGGAGTTGTGCCATTTCCACGACTGTAAGAAACTGAAGACTACTGCCTATCATCCCCAGGGAAATGGGCTCTGTGAGAAGATCAATCATGTCTTTCTCCAAATGTTAAGGGCGGCAGCAGTCTCCAGACACGAAGAGTGGCCCAAACTTCTACCAGAACTCTTAGAGGTGTACAACAACACAGTACACTGTTCTACCTGGTATACACCCTTCTATCTGATGATGGGCCAACATGGACAGCTGCCCAAGGACCAGATCTTTGGACTACAAGCTCCGATCAATAATTCCCCTCAAGTGCCTCTGGAGTAGGTCTCAGACCATCAACGGAGAATTCAAGAGGCCAAAGAGATTGTCGGCAAAAAGATAGGGGAAGCTCAAGCCAGACAACAACAAGAGTACAACCGGAAGGCGACTGCCCAAGCCTCTCTTCCATTTCTCTAAGCAGATTAGTTGTGATCTCTGAAGGAAGAAGACCTGTGCTTGTGCTGCTGGCTTGTCTCACGTGGCTAGTGTGGAGAAAGAGGCCAGACACAGCACCCTGTGAGGAGGACTAATTCTTATCAAGTCTCTGATAAATCTACAGCATTATCTTTCATATTCCAGGTCGCAGAGCCTGTCCTCAATTCAGTTTTAATCTCCAAGGTCGCAGAACCCATCTTCAATCTTGCAAATACCGTATTTTTTCACCCTATAAGACGCACTTATTTTTCCCCAAAAGTGGGGGTAAAATGTCCGTGCGCCTTATCGGGCGAATGTAAAAAAAAAAACTCACCCGTTCCCGGCGCTCCCGCGTTGCCTGTCACACTGCGGGAGCCCAGAGGAGCGGTGGGGGCTCTGTCCCGGCCCCGCCGCTGCGATCGCTGTCTTTTACAGGCAGCGATGACAGTGGCGGGGCCAGAGACAGCGCCCCCGCCGCTCCTCCAACTGCTGCCTCTTCCGCTTGGGCACATGCGAGCACCCAGGTCAGGGCAGCGGGTGGTCGTGGCCTGCACCGAGTTGGTGCTGACACGGCACAGGCCACGCCCACCCCATTCACTGAGCCGGCCGCTCAACGGAGCGATGTCAGCGGAGAGGTGAGTTTTTTACTCTTTTTTTTCTTTACTTATGCCGACTGGGGGGAGAGGGGGATGCCACACAGCCAATACTAATAGGGGGAGGGGGGATGCTACACAGCCTATACTAATGGGGGGAGAGGGGGATGCCAGACAGCCAATACTAATGGGGGAAGGGGGGATGCTACACAGCCTATACTAATGGGGGGAGAGGGGGATGCCACACAGCCAATACTAATGGGGGAAGGGGGGATGCTACACAGCCTATACTTATGGGGGGAGGGGGATGCTACACAGCCTATACTAATGGGGGGAGGGGGATGCTACACAGCCTATACTAATGGGGGAAGGGGGGATGCCAGACAGCCAATACTAATAGGGGAAGGGGGATGCTACACAGCCTATACTAATGGGGGGAGAGGGGGATGCCACACAGCCAATACTAATGGGGGAAGGGGGGATGCTACACAGCCTATACTTATGGGGGGAGGGGGATGCCACACAGCCAATACTAATGGGGGGAGGGGGGATGCTACACAGCCTATACTAATGGGGGAAGGGGGGATGCCACACAGCCAATACTAATGGGGGAAGGGGGGATGCTACACAGCCTATACTAATGGGGGGAGGGGGGATGCTACACAGCCTATACTAATAGGGGGAGGGGGGATGCTACACAGCCTATACTAATGGGGGGAGGGGGATGCCACACAGCCAATACTAATGGGGGGAGGGGGGATGCCACAAAGCCAATACTAATGGGGGAGGGGGATGCTACACAGCCTATACTAATGGGGGGAGGGGGATGCCACACAGCCTATGGGAATGGGGGGGCACACTGCCTATATGGGGAATAGGAGGGGGAATGCCACACTGCTTATGATAATGGGGTGCACACTGCCTATATGGGAATGGGAGGGGGATGCCACACTGCCTATATAGGGAATGGGAGGGGGGATGCCACACTGGGTATACAGGGAATGGGAGGGGGAGAATGCCACACTGGTATATGGGGAATAAGATGGGGGCATGCTACACTGTCTATGGAATGGGGGCATCCCACATGGCCTATGGGAATGCCACACTCTCTGTAATGGTGCGTTTTTGTTTTAAAATATTTTTTTCTTATTTTCCTCCCCCAAATCCTAGGTGCGTCTTATGGGCAGGTGCGTCTTATAGGGTGAAAAATACGGTAAGCTATTCAGCCTAAATGGCACTATAAGTCTCAGCAAGTCCTCTAGTCTCTCACACCACAGGATTGCTCCTGAGCTCCCGATCTGTACTGTCACTGTACCAGCTAGACTGCCAGTAAAAGTTCAGTTGATCCTAACCTGGCCTCTGCCTGTTATTGCTACCCAACACCTAGCAAAGGATCTCCTGGGACCCCCGGTTGGTAGGGTAACCGGTGCCACCAAACCCTCCTGGCGTCAGGACACAGGGCCCTCATACCATCTGGGCCTATGGACTTTAACATCTGTCCGGAACCTAGGCTCCGGCCTGCCACCCCAAAAGCCGGTGACCCACAGCTGCCTCCCAGCTTCCCTAACCTGGTCACCACATAGCGCTCAGACTTGCTCCCCTTAGACGAGCTGACATGAGCGGATCCGAGCTCGTTGATTGGACGAGAGGTTGCGCTTGCGCCGTAGGACTGAGGAAGGGGGAGTGCAATCGGGTGACCTGGGGGGTTTCACACAGCGGGCAAAAACCTGGGTTTTGGTCAACTTTAAATTAAGCACCTGCAATCACTCTGGCGTCCCTCTGTGTGCATTGTATTCAATGCACTTATCCCAGTGCATTTCGATTTTTTGCCTCTTCCTAGGATGCCGGCCATTGAACAGGAAACTGAAAGAGAGGGATAATGTGGAAAAAGAAAATGGAAAAGTGAAAAAGTGGGAACATAAAAAGGAAAAAATAAGATGGAAATAAAAAATCAAAGAAAAAGAGGGAGAGGCAGAAGAAGTGAATGTGAAGTAAAGAGACAGACAGAGGAGAATGTGTGGAAAATATAGAAAGAAGGAGAAAAGATGAAGAAAAGAGAAGAGGATTTGGAGAAGATAGACAGATAGAAGGGACGTGGGAAGAGGCAGGAAATGGGGTCAGTGTGGTGAAACAGTGAAAAGAGAAAAAGAAAGTAGAATTGTGTAAAATGAGGGAGACAGGAAATGGGAAGAAGAGGGAGGAAATGTGGAGAGAGAAGAAAGAAGAGAAGTAATGTAGAAAAGAGAGAAAGTTAGAGGGAATGTGGAATCCAAAGGGAATATGACAAAAGAAAGAAAACAGGAAAGACCGCAGAAAAGAGAGAGAGAGAATGGAGGGAATGTGAAAAAAAGTGAAAATCAAAGTAAATATGGCAGGAATGAGAAAAAGAAAATATAGGGAATGTAGAAAAGAGAGGAAGGAGGAATAAAATGTGGAACAACAGAGAAAATAGAGAGGAATGTAGATAATGGAGAAAGGCATAGGAGATTTGGCAAAGAGAGAACGAGGGAGAAAATGTAGAAAACAGAGAAAGCCAGAAGAAATGTAAATGTGAAAAGAAGGGAATAATGTAGAAAAAGAGAGAAGAAAAGGGGGACATAGAACAGAGAGACAGTTAGAGGTGATGCAGAAAAGAGGCAAGGTCAAAAACAGGGAAGGCAGGGAATGTGAAAAAGAAAAAGAGAATGTGTGAAAAAAAGAGGGAGGAAATATGCAAAGCAAGGAGGGAAATGTGGAAAAGTGAAAAAGAGAGAGGAAAAGTGACAAAGTAATACTGATAGAGGGAATGTGGAAGAGAGACGAAGAAGCGAGAATATGTGGAAAACATAGCAAACCAGGGGCAATGAGATGAAAAGGAAAAGGAGGAAGACATAAATATTAAAAAAACACAAAAACAATTACAAACATTTCATGTTAAAAGCCAAACTCTGCTGAAAAAACAATACGGGGCTGATTCACTACTAACGCCAGGAATTGCCAGATGAGCGTCTGTAAAGCGGCGCTTAGAGTGACTGCTGGTAGACGCTGTAAGCGGGTATCGAACGCTGTAACAGAGCGTCTCGGTCGCTGTAGTAACCTGGCCGGCATTGCTGAATGTGATGTGTGTTGGGCGCTCTAACACCAGTACAGCGCTGCAGCGAGCGACAGGTAGCGCCAGTTCAGTGCGTCCACACCATATTTAACAAAAAACTACACACAGCGTCGTCGCTCTAAAGCTGGGCGCTGTAGCCACCAGTAATATCCAGTACATATTCACCAGTAACAAAGCGAAAACACATGGAATGCCATTGTTTTAACACTGTGATATTAACACTTTAGTGCCAGACCTGTAATGACAATTCTGCATAAAAATATTAAAAGTCAAAAAAAATTATAAAAATGTTTGTTTGCTGCCAGAAGTCACACAATGATTGGAGCAAAAAAATAACTAAATTGGAAAACACGCTATTTATACACAACTAACGAAGCCTAGAGCGCCGGCGCTATTATCTGAGCCGCCTGTAATAATACATGTGACGCTACATGGCGCTGTTAGAGCCGCTCACCAGATTCGCTTTCATAAATGTGATTTCCCGTACAGAGCCCGGCGTTCACCAGACGCTGCCTGCCGCTATGAAGCGCTACCTGGCGCTATCCCTTCTTAAATAACCCCCCTATATCATTTTTCTGGAAATCCCACAAAATTTCTGGGGGGTTTGAATATGTGTTAAGGTTTGTATGGCTAGCTATTTATTGTATATATAAAAAATAAAATAAAAGGGGTATTTTGTAATATGTCTGTTGGCACCTGTTGGGGTGCCGCAGTATTCTGTTATTTATTTGTGTTGAAGTATGTTGTATAAAAAAAAAAAAAATAAAAAAAAAAGGAGAATGTGTCATACTTTGTACATATATTAATGTATTGTTATTTATCTATGTTAAGTTTTGGTTTTCTTTTCTGTGGAAATTTTTATTGCATTTGTCACAGCCGTTGGGCGGGTCTCCTCTCGGGTTTCGGGTCTGAGGTAGCATTTCCATGGGTAGGGTACGCGGCTGTTTCCGTGGAAACCGGCCAGGACGATTTGGTTAATGAGTTTCGGATGGTTGGCGTTCTGGTAGGGAAGGGGATTTTTCGGTCACTGGCGGTTAGCGTGATTACGCTCCCTGGCCTAGGAGGGATGCGCCAGAGTTTATGTTGGCTTCTGCTTGGTGGGGGGTCGGGATGGTATTTCTGTTCCCTCCCCTTCCCTTCATTCTTGGGATCCTAGGCTTCTCAGACCCGGAACAATAGGGGGGACTCTTTACTGCTTGTACATTTTGTTATATATGTTGGGCTGTGGGCGATTAAATTTAGGCCCTTATTCATCAAGCGATAGCGCCAGGTAGTGTCTGTCGAGCGCCAGGTAGCGGCAGCTAACGGCGACTACCGACTCAAGTACGCCCGGCGGCGGTCACAATGACGCATTTATCAAGCAAAATGAGGCTAGCGCCGGCGAGAGCGACGGCTAGCGCGGCATTCATCATGAAGCCGCCTGGACCGAACAGCGCCGCTGCAAATTCCCTCACAGCGCCAGGTATGAGCTGTCGCTCCCTGGCGATGTCCAATGCATTTCAATGGAGCAATCTATAATAATTCATAATTAATTGGTAATAATTTTTTTTTTATTTTTTTAATGTCAAAAAATCGGAGACCACTTCTGCAATGTTAGGATTTATTTTTAAGTAAAAAAAAAAAAATATGTGCAGAATTGATCTAACAGGTCTGATATTAATGTATTCATATTACAAAATGATTCTAAAAACATGTATAATGTTACATTCAAAAAATATGGTTGTTTAGGGGTTAAAAACTAGTTAATACACATCGCCGCCAGCGCTCTGGGGTTTAAACAAGGAATGGACAGCGACAGCACATTCGGAGCGTGATTTGTTGATGAATATGAAGCTAGCCGTTCGCTCTGGCCATTCGTTGTCAGGCGCTCACATACAACGCTGAACCTGTGAAACAGCGACCCCCCAGCCCATATTCAACATTACCGCACACCGACTGAGTCGCTGTCATCAAGCTAATGCCGGCCAAGCACAGCGAATACTGGCTGCCGCTGAAAAAATCACGCTACAGTCGCTCATCTGTCGCTACCTGGCGCTATTGATGAATCGGCCTCTTAATCTTTCCAACGACATGGTGGTCCGGTCTTGTTATTTTGGTGGGGGAGGGGTATGACGCAGGGCATTTGGAACGCTAGCCCAGTCATGACTTCCACAGTGGAGGGAGAATTTTTTGTTTTCTAAAAACTTGGGGGGCTGCATGACATCACTGTGAATTCAATGCAGGAGAGAAAAACACTGAGGCTGATTCATTACTAACGCCAAGTATCGGCAGATGAGCGTCTGTATAGCGACGCATAGAGCGACCGCTAGTAGACACTGTAAGCGGGTATCGGGCGCTGTAACAGAGCGCCTTAGTCGCTGTAGTAACCTGGCCGGCATTGATGAATGCGATGTGTGTTGGGCGCTCTAACACTAGTACAGCGCTGCAGGGAGCGAGAGGTAGCGTCAGCTCAGTGCGTCCGGCACTCGGCGCTCCACACCATACTTATCGAAAAACTACACACAGAACGTTGGCGATCTAAAGCTGGGCGCTGTAGCATAGAGCGCCAGACGCTGTGTGATTAAAGTCTGTTTTTGAACACATATCTACCAGTAACACATGGAATGACATTGTGACATTAACACTTTAGTGCCAGACCTGTAATGACAATTCTGCATAAAAAACAAAATGAAGTCATTCAAAAATGACTTTAAATAGGGCAGGAAAGGTCACACAATGATTTGAGAGAAAAACTAAATAAATAGAAAAAAAAAACCCTGTTCAAACAGAAGAAGAGGAACGTCGATTGAAATGTATGGGAGAGCGACAGGTAGCGACAGGTAATACCTGGCGCTCTGGAAGCTAGAGCTCCGGCGCTATACTCTGAGCCTCCTGTAATGATGAATCGGATAGTACATGGCGCTGTTAGAGGCGCTCACCAGATTTGCTTTTATAAATGTGCTATTGCGTGCAGCGCCCGGCTTTCACCAGACGCTGCCTGCCGCTACGAGGCGCTAACCCTTGATAGATAAACCCCATTGTCAACACTGAAATCAAAGGGCAGCAGTCTGCAGGACTTTGTCACTTTAAGAATATTGTGATTTTTAACAGTACGTCGTGTCTGTTTCCAGTTACTTCCTGTCTGGATACAGAGAAGAATTGCTGATGATCTTGTTAGATCCGACATAAAATAAATGCTAATATCCTTGGGAATGTGGAGGGGGGGGGGGGGGGGCGCTCCTCTCCAGATGTTTAATTAATAGCATTTAGCAGTGAGAGCTGTGAGACGCATGTGTATAGGTGCTAATTGTTTCCCAAGGGGCAGAATAATGAATTTGCATCCTTCCTCTGCGCGCCGCCGCGCGACATGTATGATGCTGGAGACATAAAGCAGACGCTTTGTGTAGAGGATGGAACGGGCTTCCACGTCTGAACAGCTTTTAATAATACTCATTAGATAATGGGCAGCGCTTAAAAAGTCACTTTGATTTAGTAACAAACATTTTATACTGATAAGAAATACACTTAAAGTGGACCAAAACCCAGGATTTTGACTATCCTGCGTCTTGGTCCACTTCCTGGGGGCACCCCGATTGGGGGTGCCCCACTATGTGAAACCCCCAGATCTCCCGATAAAACCTCACCCGGTTCCTACAGCGCATGTGCGGCCGCTCGTCTAATCAGCTTGCTCGGAGCTGCTGAGCTATGCGCGTCAAAGCGACGTCTTAGCTCAGCGGCTCTGAGCACGCTGGCGGACGCATCTCGCGCTTCTCTCTAACAGGGAGCGCGCCCGCGCCGGCCATTCACAAATGGGCCCTGCAAAAGAGTAGCGCGAGATGCGGCTCGTGCATGCGGCGTTGGATCGGGATTCAGGTAAGGTTTGCAGGCATACTGGGGGGTTTCACATAGTGGGGTATCTCGCATTTGGATGCCCCGCGGGGAAGGATTGGATTGGCCCGAGAATCTTATCTTTAAAGGAGCAGTATCGCAAAATTTGCATTAAAAAAGATAAATAATTAAATAGCCACACAATAGCTTCTAACATGTGTATAAATAATCTGGCGATAGAAAAAGGAAAAAATATCTGCCTTTCTTTTAAATTGTATAATGACAATGGGTCAGTCCATTTGCTGAATAGGGGGATCTGCTGGGTTGTATTTAGTGAGCTGCTTCATTTAGAGGCCGATTCATTAATAGCGCCAGGTAGCGCCAGATGAGCGACTGTAGCGTGATTTTTTCAGCGCCAGCCAGTATTCGCTGTGCTTGGCCAGCGTTAGCTTGATGACAGCGACTCAGTCGGTGTGTGATAATGTTGAATACGGGCTGGGGGGTCGCTGTTTCACAGGTTCAGCGTTGTATGTGAGCGCCTGACAACGAATGGCCAGAGCGAACGGCTAGCTTCATATTCATTAACAAATCACGCTCTGAATGTGCTGTCGCTGTCCATTCCTTGTTTAAACCCCAGAGCGCTGGCGGCGATGGGTGTTAACTAGTTTTTAACCCCTAAACAACCATATTTTTTGAATGTAACATTATACATGTTTTTAGAATCATTTTGTAATATGAATACATTAATCTCAGACCTGTAAGATCAATTCTGCACAAATTATTTTAAAATTTTTTTTTTACTTAAAAATAAATCCTAACATTGCAGAAGTGGTCTCCGAATTTTTGACATTAAAAAAATAAATAAATAAATAAATACCAATTAATTATGATTAATTATAGATTGCTCCATTGAAATGCATTGGACATCGTCAGGGAGCGACAACTCATACCTGGCGCTGTGAAGGAATTTGCAGCGGCGCTGTTCGGTCCAGGCGGCTTCATGATGAATGCCGCGCTAGCCGTCGCTCTCGCCGGCGCTAGCCTCATTTTGCTTGATAAATGCGTCATTGTGACCGCCGCCGGGCGTACTTGAGTCGGTAGTCGCCGTTAGCTGCCGCTACCTGGCGCTCGTCAGACACTACCTGGCGCTAGCCCGTGATAAATAAGGGCCTTAGCCCACTGGTCTCCTAGCAACACTTTACCTCAGAGGCTGACACTGTAATCAGTGGTAACGGCTGTGTGTGTGTGAGGTGCTGCTTTTGTTATGAGACCAGGTGACTCAAATGTGTAAAATCTATACAAAATAAACTAAACTGACTGAAAATGACTGAAATTCTTCTTTGAATAACTGTGCAGGAAAATCTAAAGGCATTAAAGTGGAACAAAACCCTGAGTGGCCGACCCTGAAGTCTATAAGACCCGGCCATTGACCTTCCCCCTTGGGCATTCTAAATCAGGATGCCCCACTGTGTGAAACGACCCCTGGATAACCACAGATCCCCCATTTTTCTGGCGCGCTCACGCAGATAGTCATTTAGACAGGCCGGGCGGCCAGGAAGGTTACTGCTCAGGCTCCCCATCTGCGTGCAAACAGCGCTGATTGGATGAGAGCCTGCACATGCGCTGTGGGACAGGGAAAGGTACGTTTTCACAGGCGAACTTGGGGATTTCACATATCAGGGCATCCCAAGTCGGCATGCCCCTAGGGGCACAAAACAAAACTCCAGATAGTGAAAATCCTGGGTTGGGCTTTGCTCAAAACACACAAAGCTGAAAGAAAGATCATATGGAAAAATGAAAAATAAGAATATGAAAGAGAAAATGGTAAACTGAAAGATTCTGCAGCAGAGCCAACATGAAGGGAAAACTGTCAAAATCAGCTAAATGACTTCTAGAGCTTTTCTCTCTGTTTTAGATATATAAGTTCTGGCCAGGCAATGTTGCAATGTTGTTATCTTATGCTGGACGGCTGCCAGCACTGAACAGCTGATACTTTGTTACATTGTTTCCCCCTCTCCTCAGCATGGAACAGGCCAGAGTGTCGGGCCCCGACACTCAGAAGACATAAACATGAGCTATTAGTCTCCAGCTGCTCAACACACACATACTTTTTTTCTAAATTTGTAATTCTTACTCCAACACTTACCTACATTCAAAGTACCATTTAAATATAAGTCACCAAGAACAATTTGCGATACTGCTCCTTTAAAGAGGAACAACACACTGGAATTTAACTTTTCCAGGTGTTGTTCCTCTTAGGGCATGCCAATTGCATCTATCCCCACGGTTCATGCACTTATTCGCCTGGAGCTTCCATCGGCGCAGGTGTGGCTAAAACCGAACATGCTCATTGGCAGAGCGGCCTACTCAGCCAATCAGCGTGCTCAGTTTCACTCGGTTCCATTCGGCACGGCCAGCCACACAGAACCAAATGAAGCCGAGCATGCCCGACGGCCACATCCCCACTCATTTATAGATGTCGTTGTGCCTGCACCGGCTGTTCTGAGGCCTGGATGCAGGTGCACATTACAGCTAGAAGTATGGCACCGAGATGTGGCAAGGGCTCTGGGAACAGGTGAGTGCAACCCACGATCCAGGGGTCTTCACACAGCGGGGCATCCCAAATTGGAACGCCTGAGAGTAGGACTCAGGTGACCCTCGGATCTTTTAGATTGAGATGCCCCTGTAATACGGACCAAAACCCAGGGGTGGTGTAAGTGCTTGCATAGTCGTTATGCCGGCGATCCCAGGGGGTGTCACACAGGAGGGTATCACAGATTGGGGTGCTCCAGGGATAGGAAGCCAGCTGGGGTGGGCATCTTAAAAGCAGAACAAAACCCAGCACTTCCTCTCCTGGATCGGCATGCCCCGTTGTGTGGAACCCGCCATTCGCCCAGTAAACTCACCTTTTTTCAGTCCAACGACTCATGCGTGGCCTCTGGCCCAATCATCGTCTCTGGCTGTGCATATTATTGTGCGGCTGGAGAAGCTGAATGGAATCCCAGCCCCACACATGAGCGGTGCGCAGCATCACTCGCATCCTTGGGCTGTGCGCGGCCACGCCAGCCATTCAGTTGCTGCGACCGTGCGTGAAAGGAAGGCAGTGATGCTACGGCTGGCTGTGCAGGTGCTGTGGGTTCGTCAAACAGGTAAAGAAAACAGGCAACTGGATAGCAAGGCATCCCGGAGTGTGGGAGAGGGAATCAGCCAGCCTCGGAGTCTCATATACTCTGGGGCTGGTTTTGGTCAACTTTATTTTGAGGGCCTAGTTGATCCCACAGACCCCTGTGTATGGCCACTTGCCATCAACAGCAAACCTGATCCCACCCCCCACCACCTCCTCGTGGGCTTGACAGGAGAAAAGACAAAAAAAAAACTCACCTCTACAGTGCTTTCCCTCTCGGCTCGCACTCCCGGTCTCCTTGTTGCCGCCTGCTGTTTGATCGCCTGCATCCCGCCGGCGCACCGGTCACGTGGTGGGGAAGCCCCTTCCTCTCTCCCCGGTGGGGACAGCACAGGCAGCGGTGGAACCTTCTTGCTGCATACTGTTGTCCTAGCCCGGCGGGGAAAAGAAGTTGCACCACTTCTTTCACTGACATGGCGCAAGGAGATGTGGGCACCAGCTATGGTGGTGCCCTCCCAGTCCACTGCCAGTCAAGCACCGTCGCACAACCCAAAGGTCGGTCCTGTCAGTGGGGCCCCCCCTGGAGGGTGGCGCCCCCGGCAGCTGCCCCACCTTGCTGGGTGCTGACGCCAACCCTGGTTTTTGTTCTGCTTTTAAGATGCTCACCCCAGCTTTCTATCTCTGGAGCATCCTAATCTGTGATACCCTACTGTATGAAACCCCCTGGGATCACTAGCATACCCAATATGCAAGCAATTCCACCTCTTAGTTTTGGTCTGCTTTACGGGAGCATCTCAATCTGGCATGCCCCTGTTTGTGAAAGAACCCCCCTGATTTGGCCATTAACTCAAACTGGCGATCCCGCAGTGCATTCACCAGTTCCAGGAAAGTAATGAATAAACAGGAGAGGGGTGTTCACACACAGGGGCATCCAAATTCAGGACGATCTATATAAGTTTTGACTCCGAGGTCAGGTTTAAAGGGGTTTGGTGCGCTTCAAAGTAGAAGTTTTGTCCAAATAGCCTGATCCTTAGGGGGCATCCAGTTTTGGGACGTCTCTCGGTGATGTGATGCGACTCTTCACCACAAAGTGGCCCACTGAGACCATGCCGCCCAGGGACCCACATAAACCTGGCGCCAGCCCTGCATGCTACATTACTTACCTGGGGCTCGGGAAAGGCAGAAAGTCCACAACCAGATCGACCCCCTGTGGAGAGCCTGCTCTCAGGAAACAAAGTCAAAGCCGAGATCCTAGGTATGCTGGTGCCATTATATTTTAAAGAATCCCGAGGTTGTCATGAACATTACTCATGAGCTGAAAACATATTCAGAACCTGGAGGTCCGGGCGCACCCGTACATACATTACAAATAATTAGCCATGAAGAACTTGGGTTAGGAATCATATCCGACTTTCATGTTTGAACTCATCTGGCTGAAGCGTTCTAGGAGTTTCCTACCAAAAGCTATGCTCCATAATAATTTTAGGGAAGACTAAGAGGAGGGAGCAGCAAATCCAGAGGGGGGGGACCTGTGAATAAAAGGTCTCGGAGTTTAGCACTCTGTGTTTTTCTTCTTGGGGATCTTGTGGTGTGTGGAAGGAGTACCAAGGAAACTAGCAGCCATTTTTTACGCTATATTTCCTGCGGACCGGGGACATCTAACAGAGCTAGTGGCAGTAATTATGACTGGCTGGATTACGTTCACGTGTTGTAGTCAAAGGGATCCCGACGTTGGTTAGGGTCATTAGTCCAGTAATAACTAAAAAATAGCATGTGATTTCGGTGGCAGTGACATCAGACGGGCTCAACTGATATGGCTTTCCCCACAACAACCAATAAACAAAGGCTAAGGGTTCTCTCATCATGTAAGGCACATTTTCTTACAGTTTGCTCCAGTGATCAAAACAACATCAAACTAAATATCCTCAAGCCATCAGAACTACACATACAGCAACAGTTAGGGGCGTACATGCCAGGCAGCAAACGCAGGTGCCACCAGACCTGTAGCACTAGAGGGCCCGGCACAAGCTACCTCTATAGAATGTACGCCTGGCGCCACGGCCCCCCCCCCCCCCCCCCCCCCCGGCCTTCCCTGCCTCTGTGCACTCCTCTTCTGCTCCAGTACACGCCTTCCCCTCACCTCCAGATGTGCGCTGCCTGTTTTTGTCTAATATCCGGCCATTGGGTATCCACCCCAGGGGGAGGGGGTGCTATGGGGCCCAATCAGGGCTATGGACACCCCTGGAACCACTCAGGGGAGTACCAGGCAGCGAATGCAGGTGCCACCAGGCACTAGGGGGCTTGGCACAAGCTACCTCCTGTACGCCTGGTGCCAGCGGCAAAGGTGCTTCATACCTACCAACCTAGCCATAGCACCTCCCTCTGCCCACCCTGTACTCGCCTTCCCTGCCCCGTACACGTCTCTCCCTTATCCATGCATGCATCCTCATCCTCCATGTGCACCTCGCCGCCTCTTTGACTTTAATTTCACCTCCACCACCTCTATAGAATGTACGCCTGGTGCCAATGGCAAAGGCGCTCCATACCTACCAACCCAACCATGGTACCTCCCTAGGCCCTGTACTCGCCTTCCCTGCCCTGTGCACGCCTTTCCCTTATCCATGCATGAATCCCATCTGCCATGCGCACCCCCCTGCCTCTGTGCACTGCTCTTCCACTTCACGCCTTAGCCTCACCTGGAGAAGCGCACTGCCTGATTCTGTCCAATACCTGCCTATTGAGTGTCTCTCCCAGGGGTAGGGGGTGCTATAGGGCCCAGTCAGGGATATTGGCACATCTGGTAACAGGACTTGACTTTAATTTCACCTCCACCACCTCTATAGAATGTACGCCTGGTGCCAGTGGCAAAGGTGCTCCATACTTACCAACCCTGCCATGGTACCTCCCTCAGCCTACCCTGTGCACACCTTCCCTGCCCCGTGCACTTCTCTCCCTTATCCATCCTGCCACGCTGCCTCTGTGCACTTCTCTTCCACTTCATGCCTTACCCCTACCTGGAGACGCACACTGCCTGATGTTGTCCGATACCCGGCCCTTGAGTGTCTGTAGCAGGCGCTTCATACCTACCAACCCAGCCATGGTACCTCCCTTGGCCCATTCCGTACATGCCTTCCCTGCCCTGTGCACGCCTCTCCCTTATCCATGCATGCATCCCCATCCGCCATGCACACCTTACTGCCTCTGTGCATTTCTCTTCCACTTCACGCCTTACCCCCACCTGCAGATGCATACTGCCTGATGTTGTCCGATACCCGGCTATTGAGTATCTCTCGCAGGGGGGCTGTGGGACCCAATCAGGGCTATGGACACCCCTGGTAACAGGACTTGACTTTAATTTCAAGACAAAATTATTAGAAAATGTGGTCTGCAATCAGCCATTCTGTCCACATGATATTGCCATTGTAAAAGAAACCCCTAACTACAGTAGATCCACAATGCTCAATTGTTCCCCTTGGACATTATTGACCCCATTGACCTTCTATAGATGTTATGGTAGAGGACGATCTTATTTCTGCCAGCTCAGCATCAATAGGTCTTAGAAATTATTTAAAATCTTGGCAATTCGAACCATTATAACCACTGAGAAAATATATTTCTAAAGGCATCTGTATTATCCCCCACAGGACATCTTGCCGGGAAAAGCAATAGCCATCTTGTGTAAGGGAGCAAGCGCACCCTGAGGGCAATAGCTAATTTCAAGTCTAAATGGCAGACACGGGGAGAGGTGATGTAAGTTGACTAATGTCACATTAATTTAAATGGGCAATAAGAGGTAGGCGCGCGACGGGGTTAGGAGTGCAGCTCCACACTCGGATAAAGAGGAAATGTACATCGTAGGAAATGAAAGAAAAAAAAGTGTTTCTAGGAAAAGAAATCATAGTCATTGTCTTCTTTCTCAATCACAAATCCCTGTTTGATTGACTTAAATATTATTTTTGTGCTATATGTCCAACATAATTGGGTCAATTCACAGCCTCTTTTACCAGCAATTACACATGAGAAAGCATGTGTATGCGTAATGTTTCTCTAGAGTTTCTCAGGCGTTTTTTTTTCGTATTAGCGTTTTCGTTAGCGTCTCTAATGTGTAATTGCTTCGTATTGTTTTCACGTTCATGTAAAAGTCGGGTTGAGTGAGGGCTTCCACATGATTCAGAGTCCAGATTTAGCGTGTGATAGAGGCCTATACAACGGAAATTTCCGTCTAAACTTATAGGCATTTTTTCTTGGTGAGTTTGTGCCTTCGTGGGAAAATGGAATGGAGTCCTTAAGGCACTGGGAGACTGCCACCTTCTTTTAAATACCTCCCAAGATAAACATTTTTGATTAAAATTTTACCTATTTATGATTTGAAGGTTTTTTTTTTTACTTTTATCATTTTTAAACAAGAATTATAAAAAATATTAACCATCCCCCCAAAAATGCAATCCACAATAATTTGGAGTGGGCGTGCAAAGAACACACCAATCTCCCAAAGGAAGCACCACTACAATCAACAGTATATATTAATGATTTTATTAGTACAAAAGAACAAAGAATTAAAATACATACACCACAAGACAAATTTAAAAACAACCAGCATGGCCAAATGTATCTATATCAATGTATATGGCCCCTAAGGGCCGCTTAAATAACTGCCCTATGGGTGAATAATATTGATTATCCTAGAATAGTCATAACCCATCCTTTTTGTGCCGGCACAAAAAATCCTAACCACATGTAAATATATGTGCAAATTCATGAAACCAATACTACAAAAATATTAATATATATGGCAAAAATATGTGCAAAAACAGTGAATATACAATAAAAAAATATCAATATATAAAGTGCAAATACATGAAAAACACATAAACCTAAAACACTACCTAATATTGCACAGGGAAACCCATACCAATAAGACTTTAAAGTGCAGACAATAACAATATATGATATAAATGCAAGTGCCAGCAGAGAGAAAATAAATGGTTAAATCTCACGTCATAAGATAACACCCAGGGCAACAGTCAGGCCAACCTCAGTGAAAAATGTCTGCGCACGCAGCCCCCATGCTGCTTCAAGGACATCCCCCCAAAAATATTATGAATAAAATTTAAAAAATACATTATGAATAATCATTTAATAATACAATATAAAATGAAAATTACACAATAAAAAATTAATAGGCTGATTTTAGACTAGCGCCACAAAAACGCTATTTATACACAAGCAAAAAAAAAAAAAAAAAAAAAAGCATTAACAATAAAATAAAAAACAAAAAAATAACAATATAATTAACACAACATTATGACTAAAAGATTATAAATTTAAAAATTAAATAATGTTGTGTTATTCAACTAGGAAGAAGTAGAGAAGAATGCATGGCAAGCATGAAAGTGCTTTAGGAATAAAAAATAAGAAATCATGAAAGTGGTTAAGGTATTCTTTAGGAATAAAAAAAGAAGAAGCGTGAAAGTGGTTAAGGTATGCTTTAGGAAGAAGTAAAGAAGAATGCATGGCAAGCATAGCATGCTAAGTACTTTGGAACAGAAGAGACTTGGTACAGCAATAAGTAAGTAATGGGATAGCAGTGCCAGGGTATGGGAAACAGTTAAAAAAGAGGTTTGCATATGTGTACAAGCCATCAAAAAAGCCAGCGACTGTGTATAAATGTCACAAAAATGAAAATATTACAGAATTTAGGGGCTAAATGAAGGGTAAAAACAGGATTTTTCCGATGGGAACTTGGAGGATCGCACCTGACACTCAAAATTTTGCAGCAAAATACGTTAAAATATGCTAAAAAACGTTAGTAGACGAGAGTTTCTTATCAACGTATATGAGAGCGTCGTCTGTGAAATAGGCCTTGTGAGCCGCACTCACAGCGTTCTCGATGGCTGACACAGCTACAGAACAGTATGAAATGCACCCAGTGGAGGCTCTAAATCATGTGAGTGCTCCAATACTGAACGAAAGCCATGTGTAATGTTCCCACTTAGAGACAAATATGAGTTGGAATATAAAAGGCTCTGAATCAACCTTATTATTCGGTGCTGCACATTTAACAATAGGAAGATGCAACTAAAATACCCCAGGGAGGGCCACTAGCCTTCCCCTGGGGCATCCTGATTTCCTGCCTCTACTGCCCATGGCCGCATCCCCATCTTCCCTGTAGCTGAGGTGTGCTTCTGCACCCAGCCATTCAGATAGTTGACCAAGCGGAGATGTCAAGGTGTACTACGACAATAATGTGCACTTGAGACCGGGAATGTCACCATAGTACCGCACATGTGTGTGGCATCGAGGCTCAGGATGAGTCTACTGTGACTCCAGGGGGTGAGGCATCCCAAATCGGAATACCCCTAGACAGGGAGGATTTTAGACAAAATTTAGCAGTAGGTGCTCCAAGTTCTGAAATATTGAACAAATAACACAGTCCCTATAGGCATTCAAATTTTACCCCGCCTCCTACCACTCACCCTTATCCAATTATAAACCCTCAACCGGGGATAACTGCTCAGTTTGCCCAGTTTGCCACCCTCCAACATTGGCCTTGCCCATATCTCCCAAGTGTCCCTGATCTGAAGGGATTGTCCATCTGTTGAGTCCCCCGTCCCTCGTTGGTCTTATTTGTCCCTCTTTGAGGTGTAACATGCAGATCTGCATCAATAAATGATTCATTTGCCTATTTAAAGTGTTTCTATTGTTGTAACTGTTACACCCTATCTCCTATCCATCAATCAATAAATGACGTGGCTTAATGTAACAAATGTCCCTCTTTCCCATCCTGAAAAGTTGGTAGGTATGGTCTTGCCCCTAGGGCAAGCTTTCATCCAACAAGCACTTTCCTTGGCCCTAACAGCAGCAGTGGATATGGGTGACACTTTTTAGCCAAGCCCAGGTCTATATTTGGGGTTCAGGCAGTCCTAAGTACTTTTAGTGCTTGTGCCAGGCTGGGATACCTGGGGCCCACCAGTAGAACTGACTCTGGGGGTCCACCCCACACGTACCGGCAGTTACCAGCTTACATTCAGGGCCCATGCACAGAAACATTGTGCCAAGCTGTATTGTCTCTGTGTGTGGGCACTTGGGATGCCACAAAAAAGCTCTTGGTGATGAAGGCCCTCAGAGGGGAATCTGGGAGCTGGGGCCCAAAGGGGGATTTCTCGGTAGCCCTTTGGGCAAGTCTGAGCCTGCTTGTTGAGTAAGGTTGCAGTCCGCGAGTGTGCAGACCATGCTGATGGTGCAAGGGATTAAATGCAGACCATGTGGAGAGGAGAAAGGGCACATGGGGTTAGATGTAGTGTGTGAAGGAGAGTGTGCAAAGCATTAAAGTGGACCAAAACCCCTGATCGGGGCTCCCCGCTGTCTGAAACACCCCAGATCGCCAAGCGCAACTCACCTCTTCCCGGTCCTACGTAGCATGCACGGCCGCTCGTCCAATCAGTTCGCTTGGACCCGTTGACATCACGTCACCTAAGCCTTCATCTGAGGCCAGCGGCTCCGAGTGCGCTGGCGACAGCATCCTCCGATTCCCTCTAACAGGGAGCGTGCCCACGCCGGCCATTCACAAATGCCTTGAGCGGGCACGCTCCCTGCTAGAGGGATAGTGGGGATGCGGCTCGTGCATACGCTGTTGGACCGGGAAACAAGGTAAGTGAATGGGATGACCAGACACTGAAAATAAAAAAAAATCTCGGGCTGATCCATTCCCTCCCCCCGGGGCATCCCAATTTTGGGATGGATCGGCCCGAGAATTTTTTTTTTTTCAGTGCAGTCTTTGTGCCGTACCTACAGTACCTACTGTAGTAGTAATGGTTCCTCCTACAGCACCTCCTGCTGGTGAGCACCCTAGGCACAGGCCTAGGTTTGCATAATACGACCATGGCTAATCAACACATTGTATAGCTAAGACCGTATTTGTGAATGATTGGAGTTCAACTTCACCTAATATAACTCCAGAAAAAAATGATGCTGGTATTATGTATCCCCGGCACCCCCATAGGAGGACAGCAGCAGCGACCATGATGAATTAAATTTAAATATTTTCTATTTGTCAGAAACATAAAGCCACACAGCCTATTACCAGGAGGAAGCCGTGTGTACCGGGAGATTTCCCATGGCGGCGCATGCTAATAGGTATTTGTTTCCAATTTGTGCCTCCATTGTGTGTGTTAGCGGGAGATACGCACTGAGTCTGCCTCTATCCGAGCAGCATAATGAGACAACACAAGGCCGCCCTATTGTCGGTCCCCAGGGACGGCACGCTCCCCCTCTTCCGGGGAGGGGGGGGGGGGGAGTTGTTAATTTTGCTGAAATCCTGAATATTAAGGTGTTTTTATTGTGTGAGCGCAAGAAGACCACCAATAAAACGCACATACTATAATGACAAAAATACACTGCCAATAGAATCTGGACTGTACTGCGCTATGGGCTCGTCTAGTTAGGATTGCACGTGGACTATAAAAGTTATTTTATTATATATCTTGTTACTATACTGCCACTACGGTATATAGACCAGCGATACTCAACTAGGGTCCGAATGCGGACCTTGGATACAGATTTCCGGACCCCTGCCCTGACAGCCCTGCACTCAGTTGCTTCTATGTTGCTGTGCTCAGATCATTGATGCTCCCTTGATCATTGATGTAGAGCGTAGTCCTCCTGCCAGTATCATGGCTCCCTGGCACCTAGCATTGCAATATGAATTACTGCAGGGGCAGGTGGCATTGCAAGGTGCACACAAACTCTGTTTCTCTGTCTCTTTGCCCCATCCGACCGATCCTCCCCCCCCACCCCCCGCCCTAGCTCAGCCCCATCCATCCCTGTCCCACCATTTCGTCCCCCCAGCTCAGCCCCATCCCTCCCGGTCATTCCTGTTCTGTCTATCCATCCTTCTTCCTTCCAGCTTCTAACCCATTCATCCTCTCCCCCGAGTACTATCTATCCATCCTTGTTACCAGACCTTATTACTTTTAACATTTTGGGCCCTAGTCCAGCCCTGTACGCAAGCAGTGGGCAGTGGGCCAGAACTGTAGGTCCAGTGTACTGATTTCCAACTATCCATAGCCTCTGCCCGGACCCTCACCTTTCACCGGATGCCTTTACAAGAAGAGGTCGAGTACCCCTGATATAGACATTACAATATCATAGCTAAGGATAGATACTAAACATGCTAAGATTATAGGTCCTGTTAAATAACTGCCCCTGGTGCATCCCGGCTTGTTATACCTACCTCGCCGATGATCCCACGGTGCATGTGCAGCTGACGGGGGCATCACCTGCACCCCCTACACCTGTGCGTGTCTGAGCACACCGGAACTAAATGGCTGGTGCAGCACGCACATCCAGAGAGGTATGCAGAGGGTCCCGTCGCCAATCACAAATGAGCTTTTTTAGCCGTTCATTTATATGCGCAGACAAAAAAGGTGATTGCAGGATAACCATACCTGGGCCTTGGGATCTCTGGTGAGAGATTTTTAATGGGAGAACAGCAGGGTTTCACGCATTCGGGCATACGAAAACAGGATGCCCCTAGGGTACGAACCAAAACCTGGAATTCTGGTCCACACAAGTGGGTACATTAATAACACTATGTATGCATATATACAGGAGCAATACAAAAAGACACCTTAGAGGGGGTTTAATCACTATGCATAATATATACAAGGTCAATACACAGATGCCTTAGAGGGGATCTAATTACTACATATAAATATATACAAGGCCAAATACTATGCATGCGTATTCCAAAACGAGCCAGTAATTTATTAGGCTATGCATACATATAGTATATACAAGGCCAATACAAAGTGATGCCTTAGAGGGGATCTAATCACTATATAAATATATAAATATCACTGTATAAATATACACAAGGGCAATACACAGAGACACCTTATAGGGGATATTATCGCTATGTATAAATATATGCAAGGACAATACCCCCCCGCCTTGTGATGAAAGGGTTTTGTACTGTGAAGGAGAATAAGGTATGGAGCGCCCTGTTCAGTAATGTCAGGGTAAATTTGAGAAAATAATTCAAAATGCAACTGAATACATTTTTTTGGTGTGAAAGGCAACCCTCCATGGCTTGACATCTTTATCCTTGGTTTTTTGACGATTGTCTGCTATCGGACTTAAGCACAGTGTGTTTTTGTAGAGTCTGTGGTCTATGGTGGTGCCTGCTTGACTGACTAGTCATTCTGAAAGATCATCCCACCACCACTGTATGGGGACCACTTCTGTATTGGATCTAGAACACTGTATGAGGACCACTTCTGTATTGGATCTAGAACACTGTATTGGGGCCACCACTGTACTGGATCTAGAACACTGTATGGGGCCACCACTGTATTGGATCTGTAAAACCATAGTGTCAGCAATCGGCACTTACCTGGGCCCCGGTCCAGCGTTGGCGGCCGGCCGGCCCCAGCAGCTCCGGCCCGGCGGCCGCGCCGTGCGGCGTCTGCTCGGGCGGCGCCGAGCACGGCCTCTCTCCCTCCTCGCGCGCGCGTCATCTGTTCCCGGGCGCGCGCGCGTGCCAGAGGTCTGTTTTCCCTCCGGCGGCGCTGTGCTCAATGTGTATTTAGATCCCAGTTGCACCAATCATACACTCACCTCCCATCATGTCTGTCCCTATATAAGGTTCGCTCAGTCAGTTGCTCAGCGCCTGTGATAGTGCCTTGTACCCTGTTAGCAGCTTGTCTCTAGTGTTTATTCTGAACTCCCGTTGCCGACCACCGCCTGTCTTGACTATCCTCGATCCGTGTTCCTGTTGCCGACCTTCGCCTGTGTTTGACCATCCCCGATCTGATCTCCTGTTGCCGACCTCTGCTTGATCCTCGACCACGTCTTGTCCAATCCTTTGTACCGCTGCCATTTCTGAACTTCCGTTGCTGACCCTTAGCCTGTTGGACTTCCGTTATACGCTCAGCGATCGGGCTGCTCGGCACCACTTCCAGCCGCGGGTTCTCCAGGCCTCTGAACAGTAAGACTCCAATCTTTGAGCCATTGAAGTCCTGGGGGCAACCGATCCCGGGCAGGCGTGCTCTGCGTCCCGGCAAGCGGGGGCTCCTAAAGGTGAAGCTGGCTGCGGAGATTGGGGGTTGAGGTCTTACTGAGAGAACTGGAGTTATCTAAGTGGATAGCTGTAGTACCCGGAGCGTGACATTATCACAGGCCAGAAGATGGATGACCTGGTACAGCAGGTACAAGCTATGGCTACGGCGATAAACCAGCTCGCTCAAAGAGTGGCCACTCAAGAATCTCGACAGTTACCGGCATCCTCTGTACCACCTCATATCTCAGAACCAAAGATTCCATTGCCGGAAAAGTTTTTTGGAGAACGAGCTAAATTCTCCAATTTTAAGAATGCCTGCGAACTGTATTTCAAGCTGAGACCCATCTCCTCAGGCACAGAGTCCCAACGAGTAGGCCTAGTCATTTCTTTGCTTCAAGGAGACCCGCAGTCCTGGGCGTTCAGTTTGCCATCTCATGATTCTGCCCTACAATCTGTTACAGCATTCTTTACTGCTATGGGCGTCTTATATGCTGACCCTGATCAACAATCTACGGCAGAAAATAGGCTTCGGGCCTTAAGACAAGGACGGAATTCGGCTGAAGATTATAGTGCTGAATTCCGCCGCTGGGCCGTCGAATCGAGGTGGAATGATCCCGCTTTGTGTAGTCAGTTCAGGGTGGGGCTGTCGGAAAGCATCAAGGATGCTTTGGTAAATTTTCCTCCACCCGCAGACCTAGACCAATTAATGCAGGTCTCCATTAAAATAGACAGGCGTCTTAGAGAGAGGGCTAGGGAGAGAGCCAGGGCTCCCACGTCCTTCAGGTCTTCCCAGAGTCTTAGTTCCCCCGCTACCCGTGGGGAAAATACCTCATCTCCTTCCCAGGAAGAACCCATGCAATTAGGGAGAACCCGGTTATCCCAAGAGGAAAAGCAGCGTAGGCGGTCCAATGGGTTATGCCTATATTGTGGGAACTCGGGACATTTTGCAGGGTCCTGTCCCAACAAGGGGAGACCGGCGGAAAACTTCCGCACCCAGACCAGGTAGAGAGTACTGATCTGGGTGAGTCAGTTTGCAACTCTCGCCAAAATAAAATGTTAGTACCCATTGACCTATCTTGGGGTTCTTCCAAGCAAACAGTTTCCGCCTTTATCGACAGCGGTGCGGCGGGAAACTTTCTGGATAGGAGCATGATCTCCCTTTTAGGTATTCCGTTAGTTCCTCTTGAAAGATCCCTACAAGTATTGGCCATCAATGGGAAGGCCATCCAGGAGGGACCTATAAACACCAAGACCCCACCTCTTCGGTTAATTGTTGGCTCTTCTCACTCTGAGTTCTTAGAATTTTTCATCTTCGACTGTCCAGAGACTCCGGTGGTTTTGGGATACCCCTGGTTACAACTCCACAACCCGGTGATAGATTGGCGGGTTGGAGAATTGATCAAGTGGAGTGACCATTGTAAAAGTCACTGCTTTACTATAGGCCTTAGAAGTATGCAAGTTTTACCTCAGGGATTACCTCAACCATACGCAGACTGGGTTGATGTCTTTTCTGAACGTTCTGCGGATACCCTTCCTCCACATCGGTCTTATGACTGCCCTATTGACTTGCTGCCTGGCACGATTCCCCCGAGGGGAAAAATTTATAATCTTACCCTGCCTGAAGAGCAAGCAATGAGGGAGTACATCACCGAAAATTTAAAGAAGGGATTTATTCGCCCCTCTACCTCACCTGCCGGGGCTGGATTCTTTTTTGTAGAGAAAAAAGATGGCGGCTTGAGACCATGCATAGATTATCGAGCCTTGAATAAAATCACTGTAAAGAACCGATACCCCTTGCCCTTGATCGGGGATCTGTTCAATCAAGTCACTGGGTCCCAAATTTTTTCCAAGTTGGATTTAAGAGGGGCTTACAAGCTTATTCGCATCCGACAGGGGGACGAGTGGAAAACCGCATTTAATGTGAAAGACGGCCATTACGAGTACCTGGTCATGCCTTTTGGTCTTTGTAACGCGCCAGACGTTTTTCAAGATTTTGTTAACGATATTTTCAGAGAGTATCTCGGTAGATTTGTGGTCATATACTTAGACGATATTCTCATTTTTTCTAATTCCTTGTTGGAGCACAGACGCCATGTTAAGTTGGTACTACAAAAATTAAGAGAGAACAATTTATTTGCTAAACTTTCTAAATGCGTGTTTGAAGTCACCACAGTTCCTTTCTTAGGGTACATTATTACCAACCAGGGTCTAGAGATGGATGCGGGGAAAGTTTCAGCGGTTCAGGATTGGGTCCAACCCAAGACCTTAAAAGAATTGCAGCGTTTTCTAGGTTTTGCTAATTTTTATCGGCGGTTCATCAAAGGCTTCTCTCATGTTGTTGCACCTCTTACCAATCTTACCCGCAAGGGGGCCTTTACTGCCAACTGGTCTCCCTCTGTCTGTGAGGCCTTCCTGACCTTGAAACGGGCCTTCACTTCGGCACCAGTGTTAATTCACCCAGATATTCGTAAGGCCTTCATTGTAGAAGTGGACGCTTCTGAGCTGGGAGTGGGTGCAGTTTTGTCGCAATATTCTGGTAACCCTGAGCGTCTTCATCCATGCGCTTATTTTTCACGTAAATTCAGTACCGCGGAGCAAAATTATGATGTCGGTAATAGGGAACTATTAGCTATTAAACTGGCTTTTGATGAATGGCGACACTGGCTGGAGGGTTCATTACATCCTATAACTGTGTATACCGATCACAAAAATCTTGAATACATTGGGTCTGCCAAGAGATTGAACTCTCGTCAAGCACGTTGGGCATTATTCTTCTCGCGTTTTAATTTTATTATTACGTTCAAGCCGGGTGTAAAAAATACTAAAGCGGATGCTCTATCTCGCATGTTCGGTGAATGTAAGGATCGGGGTGATACTGGTGACCCGATTCTACCCATGGGTTGTGTGGTCGGGGCATTACTTCCTGATCTCTCTAACACCTTGGCGCCGTTTCAAGACCAGTCTCCTAGTGATGTTCCCTTGGGATGCCAGTTTGTACCGCCACATTTGCGTTCAGATGTAATTCGCGAGTTTCACGATGCTAAAACTGCTGGTCATGTGGGTAACCGAAAAACCTTTATGCTTGCCCGTCGCCATGTATGGTGGCCAACCATGAGACGCGATATTACTGCCTTTATCGACGCTTGTGCTGTTTGCGCTCGAAGTAAAGGGGTTCATAAGGCTCCCAGTGGCGGTTTGGTTCCTCTTGAAATCCCTGCCGAACCTTGGACTCATATTTCTATGGATTTTATTGTAGATTTGCCTTTATCACACGGGAATACTGTTATTTGGGTGGTCGTAGATCGCTTCAGTAAAATGGCACACTTCATTCCTTTGGCTAAGCTTCCTTCTGCACCAGAGCTTTCTCGACTATTTACTTCACACATTTTTCGTATTCATGGTATTCCGTCCAATATAGTCTCCGATCGGGGCGTCCAATTTACTTCCCGTTTTTGGAAATGTTTCTGTTCGCGGCTGGGTATACAGATCTCTCTTTCGTCTGCCTACCATCCCCAGTCCAATGGGCAGACGGAAAGAACTAATCAAACTCTGGAACAGTACTTAAGGTGTTATGTCTCTGATGCCCAAGAACAATGGGCAGAATTTATTGATTTCGCCGAATTTGCTTACAATAATGCGCCTAGTGAGAGTACCAAGATATCGCCTTTTTATTGTAACCTAGGGAAAAATCCTAGAGCCTCTTCCCTTTCAGGGTCACCCTCCAACTTGCCGGCGTTGGAGGAGTGGCTTCAAGAACGGAAGAATATCTGGACACATGTTCAGGAAACTCTTAAAACCACTAGTTTAAGATATAAGAAATTTGCTGATCGCCGTAGATCACGGGAACCTACTCTTCAAGTAGGCGATCTAGTTTGGGTCTCCACTAAAAATATTGCGCTCCGTCAACCTTCTTGCAAGTTGGGTCCAAAATTCATTGGCCCCTTTCCTATAATTAAAAGGTTGAATAATGTGTCTTTTAAAGTTCAACTCCCGCCAACTATGAAGATACCCAACTCTTTTCACGTTTCACTGTTAAAACCGGCGAAGAATACGCCTCTTGCTGGTCCTGCACCTATTCTTGTGGATAATGAGCCCGAGTACGAAGTAAATAAGATCTTGGATTCTCGTAGGATGCGCAATTCTTTACAATACTTGGTGGACTGGGTTGGCTATGGTCCAGAAGAAAGATGTTGGGTGGCTGCGAGGGATGTTCATGCCAAAGCTCTTGTACAGAAATTCCACCGTGATAATCCGGAAAAACCGGGTGAGGGTCCGGAGGCCCCTCGTGAAGGGGGGGGGGTAGTGTCAGCAATCGGCACTTACCTGGGCCCCGGTCCAGCGTTGGCGGCCGGCCGGCCCCAGCAGCTCCGGCCCGGCGGCCGCGCCGTGCGGCGTCTGCTCGGGCGGCGCCGAGCACGGCCTCTCTCCCTCCTCGCGCGCGCGTCATCTGTTCCCGGGCGCGCGCGCGTGCCCGAGGTCTGTTTTCCCTCCGGCGGCGCTGTGCTCAGCGCGCCCGCCGGAGGCTGTAGATTAGCCAGGGGGCACTGGCACGCCCCCTGGTTCGGTTTGAAGGGCCTATGAGCCCTCCTTGTTTGGGCCAATGAGCCCAAGCGAGAGGTTCTGGGCTACACGCCCTTTTCAGGTTCTGGCCCAATGTGTATTTAGATCCCAGTTGCACCAATCATACACTCACCTCCCATCATGTCTGTCCCTATATAAGGTTCGCTCAGTCAGTTGCTCAGCGCCTGTGATAGTGCCTTGTACCCTGTTAGCAGCTTGTCTCTAGTGTTTATTCTGAACTCCCGTTGCCGACCACCGCCTGTCTTGACTATCCTCGATCCGTGTTCCTGTTGCCGACCTTCGCCTGTGTTTGACCATCCCCGCTCTGATCTCCTGTTGCCGACCTCTGCTTGATCCTCAACCACGTCTTGTCCAATCCTTTGTACCGCTGCCATTTCTGAACTTCCGTTGCTGACCCTTAGCCTGTTGGACTTCCGTTATACGCTCAGCGATCGGGCTGCTCGGCACCACTTCCAGCCGCGGGTTCTCCAGGCCTCTGAACAGTAAGACTCCAATCTTTGAGCCATTGAAGTCCTGGGGGCAACCGATCCCGGGCAGGCGTGCTCTGCGTCCCGGCAAGCGGGGGCTCCTAAAGGTGAAGCTGGCTGCGGAGATTGGGGGTTGAGGTCTTACTGAGAGGACTGGAGTTATCTAAGTGGATAGCTGTAGTACCCGGAGCGTGACACATATGGTGACCACCACTGCATGGGATCTGGAACACTATATGGGAACAACCACTGGATGGGGACCAACACTCTATGGCATCTGGGACTCTGTATAGGGACCACAACTCTATGGGATCTGGAACGCTTTAGAGGAACCACCTCTTTATTGAATCTGGAACACTGTATGTGAACCACCACTCGATGGGATCTGGAACACTATAAAGGGACTACAACTATATGGTAACCAGGGACCACCGCTATATTGAATATGGAACACTGTATGGGGACCACCACTATATGGGATCTGGAGTAATATACCACAGTATGGGTTCTGGAACACTATACAGGGGCTACCACTGTATGGGATCTAAAACACCATATATGGACCACTGTATGGGATCTGGAACACTGTATGGGTCCCACCGCTGTATTGAATCTGGAATGCTGTATGCAATCTAACTCTATAGGGACTACAACTGTGCGGGATCTGGAACACTGTATGGGGACCACCTCTGTATGGGATCTGATATATTGTATGGTGACCGCTAGAGTTGGGCAAACCCCTAAAGCTTTGGCAAGTTCAACTGAACCTTGAACAAAAGTGCGGTTCGGGTGCCTGAATTTGACCTGAACCTGCTCCCCATTTAAATCAACAGGGACCCTAATTTTGGGTGGGTATTCTGCCTCTGGGGACCATCTGTCAAAGGCAGAATCGTGACCGGGGCTGTCAAAAAAAAATTGTGGTGGCGGGTGTGGGGACACTTTAAACTAATGCAGAGTGTGCAGCCGGAAGTGGCTGTACACTAACCTGAGCTGGTGATCCGGTCTGCGGTTGACGTTCTTTCTGCTGTCAAAATGGCTAAAGCAAGGGCCTCAGAAAGATGGCCGCAGTTCCTACGTGTGAGGACACTGCAGCACTTCTAGTGCTGGCTGCCAGTGTCCTTACTCATTGGAGTGGAGGCCATCTTTCTGAAGCCTCGGTCGTAGATAATTTGACAACCAGCTTTTCTGGGTTCAGGCCATAAATAATAGGACAGAGCAACTCTATGGGGTTTATTCATCAAGGGATAGCGGCAGGTAGTGCCTCTTAGCGACAGGTAGCGGCAGGTGAACGCCGGGCGCTGTACACAATACCACATTTATCAAAGCGATTCCGGTGAGTGACTCTAACAGCGCCATGTAGCGTCCGAATCATCATCACAGATGGCTCAGCATACACCGCCGGCACCCTGGCTTCCAGAGCGCCTGGTATTACCTGTCGCTACCTGACGCTCTCCCTTACATTTCAATGGATGTTCCTCTACTTCTCTTTAAACAGGGTTTTATTTTAAAATGTTTTATTATCAAATCATTGTGTGACCTCTCCTGGCCTAGAAAAAGTCATTTTTGAAAACTTTTTATATCTTTTATATTTTTATGCAGAATTGTCATTACAGGTCTGGCATTAAAGTGTTAATGTCACAATGCAATAACAATATCATTCCATGTGTTTTTTCTTTGTTACTGGTGAATATGTGTTCAAAAACAGACTTTAATCACACAGCGTCTGGTGCTCTGGGCTACAGCGACTTAATTTTGAGCGCCGGTGCTGTATGAGGCTGTTTTTTTTTATGAATATGGTTTGAGTCGCTCACACTGATCAGTCGCTACCTATCGCTCCCATATAGCTCTGTACTGGTGTTATAGCGACTCACACATCAAATTCATCAATGCCGGCCAGCGACTGAGGCACTCGTTAACAGCGAACCATAGCCGATCACAGCGACTACTAGTGGTTGCTCTGAGCGCCTCGCTACAGACGCTCATCTGCCGATAACTGGCGCTAGTAATGAATCAGCCTCTATGTACATAGACCTTGACCTAAATCATAAAAGCATTTCTAGGCAAATATGTGTAATATTCTTCAATGGCCAAGTAAGAGATTGTACCTCAACCCAACCAAAAATGCATTTAGAAAAAAAAAAAATAGTCCAGCAAGTCATTTGTAGATTATTGAAGTAAATTCAAAGAGAAACATACCTATAAAGGTCCCACATTTGTGATATACACTAGGAGGCCGATTCATTAATAGCGGCAGGTAGCGACAGATGAGCGACTGTAGCGGCATTTTCAGAGCGCCCGCTAGTAGTCGCTGTGCTTGGCCATTGTTCTGTAGTTGATAGCGACTCAGTCGGTTTGCCGTAATGTTGAATATTGGGTGAGGAGTCGCTATTTGACAGGTTCCGCGCTGTATGGGAGCAAATGACAGCGAATGGCCATAGCGAACGGCTCCCAGCATATTCATTAACAAATCACGCTCAAAAAATTCTCGCGCAGTGAAATGCATGTTTAAACCCCAGAGCGCTGGCGGCGATGGGTTTAAAGTAGTTTTTAACCCCCAAACAACCATATTTTTGGAAAAAAAAAAAAAGTTTTTCAAAACATTTTGTAATATGAATACATTAATATCAGACCTGTAATATCAATTCTGCACAATTTTTTTTTTTTTTTTTTTACCTTAAAAAAATATCTAACATTGCAGAAGTGGTCACAGAATTTTTGACATTTAAAAAAAAGAAAAAAAACATTAATAACAATGAATTATTAATATTTAAAGATTGCTCCATTGAAATGCATTGGAGAGCGCCAGGTAGCGAGAGGTCATACCTGTCGCTGTTCAAGGTCGGACGCTGGTGCTGTGGGCTGAGGCTGGAATAATGATGAATGAGTCGCTATCTGGCGCTCTGTCAGTCGCTAAGCAGGATCGGCTTGATAAATGTGTGATTGTGGTGGGGAGCCGGCGTTCTCGTGGCGGTGACCGTCATTACCGTTCGCTCACCATTCGCTACCTGGTGCTATCCCTTGTTAAATAAGGGCCTAGGTTCCAAGTAAAAAGTGCTTACTTATGGTGGAACAAAACCCAAGATGGCCGGCCCTGGAATCTTTTACATTTCTGTGTGAACCCCCCTGGGTTCCATCAAAATGTACCCCCCACCGGCTTTCTCGCTGATCCCCAGCATCTTTGAACTGAATGGTTCATGTTTTGCAGGTCTCCACCCAGGTGGACAGGTGAAGCCATTAGAACTCAAGCAGATCTATAGAGCTGACTGTATGGAGATCTACAAAACATGACCTGTTGGTGTCTCACAAGGAAAGGGTTGGAGAACACTGGCCTAGGTAAAGCATTTAGGCCCTGATTTACTAAAACTATGCTAGGATTCTGTGATGGAGAAATGACTCACACATCGCAGCAAAGCTGATCAGGAAAATACTGCATCCGCCGGCAGTGTTGCTGTTCTGCATGAAGTAATAGTGGTAAAGGGCCGTAGGTTTAACAGGATGACATAAATGCCATCACCCTGTTGTTCCAGCTTCTAGAATACTGCGATAGCACCCCAGACCACACCGGGTGGCCCAAGGCTCTTTTCTGCCACAGGCCAGTTAGCACCTGCCTCCCTTGCCTCTATAATATGGCTGTCTTTAAAGCACAACAAACCCAGGGTGACAGGCCCTGGAATCTAAAAGATTCCAGGGGCCGATGGCCTCCCCACAGGGGTGTTCCAGATCAGGATGCGCTGCTGTGTGAAACCCCCCAGGGCACTGCAAAAACCACCCTACACAGTATGTGGGCTGCCAGTCAGACCACTTGTTGCCTGTAAAATGATAGCCGCACTACAGTATTATAGGATCAATTGATACTTTATTCAAATAGTGTATCCTATTCTAACACAGTCTCATCCTCACGTTCTCTTTCTGTTGGTGTGCCGCAAGGTTCTGTCCTAGGCCCAGTGGCGTAGCGACCCGGGGGCGGGGGGGGCGGACCGCCCCGGGTGACACCAGACCTAGAGGGTGACACCTCTCGGCCGGTCACCCCTCGGTATAGAGACACTTACCTGCAGGTCCGGAGCGTGGAGGACGGCGCCGCTCTCAGCTGTCATCTGAGGGCGCGTCATCAGAGGGCGCCTCTGATGACGCGCCCTCAGATGACAGCTGAGAGCGGCGCCGGCCTCCACGCTCCGGACCTGCAGGTAAGTGTTTGCTTTTTTTAAAAATGCCGGCATGGTGGGAGCGGGCCGGCCGGTTCCGCTGTCAGCGCGGAACCGGCCGGCCCGCTCCCACCATGCCGGCAAAAATGCTTTTTTTTTTGTTTGTTTTCTTTGGGGGGGGGGGGGGGGTTGACACCATTGGGGGGGGGGGTGGGGGTGACACCATTGGGGGGGGGGGGGTGACACCATTTCCTACCGCCCCGGGTGACACCAGCCCTAGCAACGCCACTGCCTAGGCCCCCTACTTTTCTCAGTCTACACCCACGGCCTTGGCAAACTTATAACTTCACTAGGCTTTCAATACCACTTCTAGGCGGATGACACTCAGATATATCTCTCTGGCCCCAATCTCTCCTCTCTCCTATCTCGCCTCTCCAACTGCCTCTCAGCTATTTCTTCATTCATGTCATCTCGCTACCTCAAGCTAAACATGGATAAGACAGAACTGATCATTTTCCCATCCTCTAACTCCCCTCCCCTCTCTAACACGTCTATTTCTGTCAACAATTACACAATAACAGCAACTCCCCAAGCTCGGTGCCTGGGAGTCACTCTGGACTCTGCTCTCTCTTTCACACCACATATTCACTCCCTGGCCACCTCCTGTCGCCTCCAACTTAAAAACATCTCCCGCATCCGTCCTTTCCTCTCACCTGACACCACTAAAATGCTAGTGCATGCCCTGGTCATATCCCGTCTGGATTACTGCAACATTCTTCTTTGTGGCTTACCAACTAACAGACTGGCACCACTCCAATCTATCCTGAACTCTGCTGCTCGCCTCATCCACCTCTCCTCTCGCTCCTCTAGTTCTGCACCTCTCTGCAAATCCCTACACTGGCTGCCAGTCCCACAGCGAATCCTGTTCAAAACTCTAACTCTCGCATACAAAGCTCTCCAAAACGGGGCCCCTCCCTACATCTCATCTCTAATTCAACAGTATCAACCTAGACGCAGCCTCCGCTCCTCTGCCGATCTACTCCTGTCCTCCACCCTGGTCACCTCCTCTCACGCCCGCCTCCAGGACTTCTCATGTGCAACTTCAATCTTCTGGAATGCCCTCCCCCACCCAATCCGCCACTCCACAACCCTCAAAACCTTCAAAGGCGCCCTTAAAACTCACTTATTCAGACAAGCATATAATCTGGCTTAACCAATCTTCTAAAGAGCACAAAGCTCAATACTGACTGTTTGTGATCCTTCCCCCTCGTCTTCACCCCTCATCCTTTAGACTGTAAGCTCGCAAGGGCCGGGCTCTCTCCCCTATTGTATCTTGTACTCAGAATATCCATTGTCAACTCTGTACAACTGCATTTGAATTATTATATGTACCGTATGTTTCTACCCTGTCTGTAATTACTACTTTGTAAAGCGCTACGGAAGATGATGGCGCTATATAAATAAACAATATAATAATAATAATAAATACATGTAAGAACAACAGACATTTAAAAAACACATAGTTTAAAATCCAGAGGACGGGAGTATGGTGGACTATCCTAGACTACAAAAAAGGGGGGTAATATATACTGTATAATTAAATTAATAAAGATGCATTTGTCTGCCAAGAGGAAAAACCTCCGCACATAAGAAAGTGATAACAGGTAGTGAATGGGCAATACTAAATAAGAATATAAATAAAGATGTGCAAAATAGATGCAAAGATGGGGAGACAATAGCGCTCCACAAGATACCAATAGAGGTGCAAAAGTATTTATAAAGTGCCGTGTGCTGGGTGCAGAATTGTGCAATATGTGCACTAAGAGTGTGTACAGCGGTATTCCTAAAACACCAGGCAGGCTTAAGCATATACCTAACAATGATAAGGCATCACCTGTACTCCTCGTCTAGGTCCACACAGACTGATCGTCCTAACAGCACCAACGCGGTTCGTGGCGTTCCGCTCCCGCCACTTCCTCAGGGTGTAGCTGCAAAAACCACCTGCTTCCTGGTGCCCTCGGCCATGTCAACATCTGGCAGCTGCATCCCCAGCGTCTTTGGGCTGTGAGGGCACTCCCCCCAGCCATTCAGACGGGAGAGCACATGCTGCTATGCATGCGACCACTTGAGATCCTGATTGCTATAAACAGAGCCACTGCCTGTAATGGGGGGATGCTGCATACTGTCTGTAATGGGGGGGCTGCACACTGCCTGTAATGCGGGAATGCTGCACGCTGTCTGTAATGGGAGGGAGGCTACACACTGCCTGTAATGGGGGGATGCTGAACACTGCCTGTAATGGGGGGATTGCAAGAGACAAAGAGAAATGGCAAGCAGCACCATCAATTTATCACTAGAGGTAAAGGGTTAGAGCCCTGGACAGCCTTGGGTAAGTGCAGCTCTCAGTCTGCCCATTGCTATTTGTGTCCCAAAAATGGGGGAGCTCTCACTGTTAGAGTAGGATTGCAGGAAAAAGAGGTGCCATGACGTGGCCCTGCAGCTTCTCATACATTTGCAATTGCGTGCAACAAAAACCGCAGAGTTTCTTAGACAGATTGGGGGATTTGTTGCGGGCTGGTGGGGATTTGAGTGCCGGGGTAGTCTTTTTTGTTTTGTTTGAAATGGGGCAATGCTGCACACTCTCTGTAAAGGGGGGGATGCTGCACACTTCTTGTAATGAGGGGATGCTGAACACTGCCTATAACAGGGGGATGCTGCACACTGTCTGTTATGGGGGGATGCTACACACCGTTTGAAATTTTAGGGATGCTGCACACTGTCTGTTATGGGGGGATGCTGCACACAGTTTGAAATAAGGGGATGCTGCACACTGTCTGTAGTGAGGGGATGCTGAATACTGCCTGTAATGGGGGGATGCTGAACACTGTCTGTAGTGAGGGGGTTGCTGAATCCTGCCTGTAATGGGGGGGCATTGTCTGTAAATGGGGGGATCCTGCACAATGGGGGGATCCTGCACACTGACTATAATGGGGGATGATGCACACTATCTGTTATGGGGGAATGCTGAATACTGTCTTTAAAGAGGGGATCCTGCACACTGTCTGTAATGGGGGGGATGCTGCACACTGTCTGTAATGAGGGGATGCTGAACACTGTCTGTAATGGGGGGATGCTGCACACTGTCTGTAATGAGGTGATTGGGAGGGAGTTGAAAGCTATTTGGTTCAGAATATTTTTTTTTATTTTCCTCCTCCTGGGTGCATCTTATGGTCAGGTGTGTCTTATGGTACAGAAAATACAGTATGTATGCTGTAGAACTAGAGTCTCCCTGGGACCAGGCTACATTGCTTGTTACCCCCCAGTTCCCCAAGTCCCCCCAGTGCTAACAGTCCCCCCAGGTTGGGAAACGGACGCACCACATTCAGCACAACATAAAATATTTACTTAAAGAAGCAAATGTTTAATGAGTTGAAGGTTCCAGTTTGAGCGCATTTTCAGGAGCAGGCTGCTTGGCTCTCCCCTGACGCTCATTACTTCCCGGGACCGCCATGATTTTACTCACTGGAGATCTATAATGTCCAATGAATATTTCATTAAAGCTCTCCATGCAGTTACTGGAAGAGAAGCCTGCGAGGAGACTCGGGATAAGGCCGCAGAGCAAACAGGAAGGAGGGTGACTAACATTTACATGTGTGAATTGTTTGCCTATACACAAGCTGCATTAATGGGGGACGTTACACTGCTGCACACTGATACACACTGACAGGAGCTGGCAGCTCCATGGTGATCATGTGTGTGCTCCACCTTGTACTCGTTTGTTTTATGATTGTTGTGATTCTTGCATCCAATTAACATTTTAATGACCACGACATCCTATATAATGAAAAATATATATACTTGGCTAATTCCTAAAATATTAAAACGCAATGTAAAATGCATTGTCACTCTTAAAACCTTTAAAGGGCACCAAAACCAGGCACTTCACTATCCGGGGTTTGGTCCGTACCCTTTGGGCATCCCGATATGGGATGTCCCGCTGTGTGAAGCCTCGCCGGTCGCCCTGATATATATACGTACCTCACCGGCGTTCCCAGCGCACAGGTGCGGCTCTGCTCCAATCAGCTTTTTTGGCTGAGAATATTAAAGTGGACCAAAACTCACACCGATCGATCCCCCCCCCTCCCCCCCCCGGGATGTCCCGCTGTGTGAAACCCCCCAGGTCGCCCCATATACTTACCTTGTTTCCCGGTCCAACAGTGCATGCGCGAGCCGTGGCTGCATCCCTGCTATCCCTCTAGCAGGGCGCATTTGTGAATGGCCGGCGAGGGCACAGTCCCTGTTAGAGAGTAACAGGGGATGCGGACGCCAGCGCATCCGCTGGCCTTAGACAAAGCTTAGACTACGTGATGTCAGCTTCGAGCGCGCTGATTGGACCAGCGGCCGCACATACGCCGTAGGACAGGGAAGAGGCGAGTTTCGTTCAGATGACCCGGGGGGTTCACACAGCGGGGCACCTCCAATTGGGGACCAAAACCCAGCATAGTCAAAATCCTGGGTTTTGGTCCACTTTAATGTGCGGCTAAAAAAGCTGAATGGAAGCTTAGCAGCACTGACGAGCAATGCTTGGCACCCCCTGCATCCCTCTATGGCTGTGCGCCATTTAATCACAGCAGGCACCCACAGACCAAGAAAAATGCTAGAGATGCTGCTGGCGGCTGCCCATGCAGTGTGGGTTCGTTGGCAAGGTAAGAATATTGGGGAACTAACAAGGTTTCACGTAGTGGGGCATCCCAATTCAGGATGCCTAAAGGATACAGACCAAATCTCGGGATAGTGTAAATCATGAGTTTTTGTCCACTTTAAAGGCCAGTGCAGTCTAAATAACTCTTGGGGTTCATTGGGGCAGCCATGAGGGCATTTCTGCGGCAGTAGCCCCATTTCTTCTATTGAAGGAGGAGAAGGGAGGGGAAGGGCTTATACATCTTAATAGAAGACAATGGAGCGCTGCCGCAGGTAAATTCCACCATGGCTGCTCCCATGAACCACAAATATATATTTATACTGAACTGACCCTTTAAAGGTTTGGGGAATGGTGTATTTTATAAAGGAGGGCATTCCACTCTACCATTAAACATCTGATATGTGTTCTATGGGGTAAAAATAATGAGCAACTGGCTGGGTTTCACACAGTTATGGGTATTTAACCGGACCTAGCTTCTTATAGACACTATTTGGCCTGATGCAGAGCCTCCTCGTTCAGCTATCCCGTACGTTTTCCCGTTGGTTTTGGGCTGTGATCGGGGCATGAAAGGGTGCTCCGTTGCTTTTTGTGTGCGTGTATGCGCTCAGGTGTGCGCTCAGGTGTTTCGGCATGCGACTTTACGATTGTCGGCTCGCAAGAGGCAGGACTGTGAAAACGGACTTGTCGTTGATTGGTCCGTTTTTTTTAATGATTCAGAGCCTTGATTTCCGATTGAAGGCAGCCCGTTATAACGAGGGTGTGGGCGCTCAACTTACGGCCAGTGTTAGCAGCCGTATTTGTGCTCCGTGACTTTGGAATGCATTCTGCTGTGCGCGAGCATCAATGGCGTCAGCTACGCGGCCTGGTTCTTTTGAGCCTGGCAGAAACCAGGCTGCACCGCACACGTCTAGACATCGATGGCATGCATGACCTTGAGCTATTCGAGCTCACCCGCCTTAACCGTGTTTCTCTCCAGGACTCGTATAGGCAGCTGCGCCCCAGACGCCCTGTTGGCCGCAAGCCTTGTAAGTTTGTTCAATATATCATACATGTAGTTTAAAGTGGACCAACACCCAGAATTTTGACTATCCTGGGTCTTGGTCCTCTTCGGTGGTGCCCCGCTGTGTGAAACCCCCCCGATCACCCGAAAAACTCACCTCTCCCCGTTCGCAGCGCCGACGGACAAGCGTTTTGACAGCCGCGGACAAGCGGCTCCTCCGCCGCCGCCGCCTCCCGCGCGTCACTCTTGACGCGCGCGCCGGCCATTCACAGATGGCCGCGCACGTCTAGAGGGGCGCGAGGGAGGCGACGTACGGGGATTTGGGGGGGTTTCACCCCGCGGGACATCCCGATCTCGGATGTCCCGCGGGGAGGGAGGTGATCGGCCCGGGAATCTTATAGATTCCCGGGCCGATCACGGGAGGGTGATGGTCCACTTTAAACTCCTGCCCAAAACAACAAAAACATGGTCCAAGACACATTAATAAAATAACTTAACATTAACCCTAAAAATGGGCCAAACCAAAACCCCTAGATAAGCAAGAAATACTTACAAGGCAAAACTGATGATGTTTTTCATTCACAGATCAAAGACAAGGGCCAAAAGGAAGAACAAGAAGACCCTCCTGGGTGGCTGAGCCCTATTTTATTTTTTTATTACATTTTAAAAATTTACTGTTTTTTTTAAAAAATAAAAAACAAAACTGTGTGGTGTGTTCTCTTTCCTGGCACTGCACATTCTTACAACATAACCATACAGTTACATGTCCCAAAAGGTAAGTATATGGGACAAGGAATAGGAAGAAGAAGAATAAGAAGAAGAAAAAGAAGAGATTAAGCATTAAACACAGGGAGGAGGAAGAAGAAGATGAAGAAGGATATTAGTTTAAGGTACGTTTTGGTGTTGCTAAAAGTGTCAGTTTGTTGTATGAGGAAAGCTTGAGGGAGGACGAGGGATGTGCGCTTGCGGGGACCCAGGTTGACAACAGGAAATCCATGTAAATGTAAGTATACATGGAAAAACAATCGGAATCGGGGTGAAAACGGAAACAGATGGCAAGAAGGTACGTTTGGAAACGCATTAAAAAGGACCCAAAAACGGATCGTCCGTGTGAACGGCAACGGAACCCACGACCACACGGAAAGCACCCGAGAGGGGAAAAAACACTTCCTGAATGAAGACACAGAAACGGATCAGTAACGGAGCTCTCCCGACGGCAGCTCTGAATCACATTTGAACCCCGAGACAAACGGAATGAAAACGGGACGTCAGAGAAACCGAACAAAATAAGGTCAGATCGGGGGAAGCTCTGCATCAGGCCATATGTCCAGTTTTGATCCACTCTAAAGTGGACCTATGAGCATTTTTTCTGGCCCTTTAATCTTAGCCCGCAAACACTTACCTTTCCAGCGATCCTACACCGCAGGCCGCGGGCGCATCCCTGGCATCGTGCAGCTAAGACGCACTCCTGCACCCAGACATTCAGATGGGGACGGGAGAGTGCAGAAGACCACTGGGAGACCAGGAAGCAGTGGCACCCATTTCTTCATGCTGGTCTCTTTGTGTAAAGCAAAGCTTTTTGCTGTGCTTTAATATGTATGGCACACAACATTGACTGGCCTGGGTGGTTCACACAGAATGGCATCCCAAATCGGGATGCCTCAGGGACAAGAGCCTATCACCAGGAGAGTGGAAATCCTGGTGATAGGTTCACTTAAATCCCAAAGAATGGCCCCAAGGACAATTTCCTCTGGTGGGCCGTAAGGACAAATTCGTTTCAAGTTTATATACAGTTTAAAAATAAATGAACTCACTTTCACTGCTTCTTCCTTCATCTTTCTCCTCACCGGGTGGCGTCCTTTCCACTGAGTCGGGGCTCCATCCAGGATTGCTTCTAGCGGGGAGCTGCTATTGCTATACAGCCACCGGCATCTGTATTGCCTCCTTCCTTGGAGTCCTGCCAAGCTAATGCCGGGCCACTGGGGCAGGGAGGCTTTTATACCACAAAGGAGACGTTTTGTGGAATCTCCCCCATGTGACTAATGACATCACTGAAGAGGAGGGACATGGAAAGGGATTCGCTCCCTCCCCTTTTTAATCTAAGCCTGGATCCGAAGCCCATCACTATTTACCAGTTGTGGCTTTGCTGTAAAATGCAAGAAAATTTCAGGGAAATCCTACTCGAACAGCTAACCTGTAAATAGGGTGAATCTGAATCACCATTTTCTGCAGCTGGAACTGGGCCTTTTGTCAAGGTGGAGGGTTTGGTGAACTGTTCCAAAACCCGTTGTCAGGAACCGCTTGCCTGATCCCCGTTCCAGCGACGTCTGTAGGCGGCCAGCTGCAGCTGTCACTGTGCGGCGGCCGCGCCGGGCGGCGTCGGCTCGAGCGGGGCCCAGCTCAGCCACGCCCCCCGCTTCCTCCTCCAGTAGACGTCTGTTATGCCCTCCGGCGGCGCTGTGCTGCGCGCACCCGCCGGAGGATCAATTAAAGGGTTAATGAGCCCTAGGGGATTGAGGGCTTCGCCCTCTTCTGCTCTGCAGGCCAATCAGCCCCATTGATATCTTGGCCTTACCTCCTCCCTTGTTGCCAGCCAATTACCCTTGGAATCCTACGTGCTCCAATCAGTACACTGCTTCCCTCAGACCTGTCCCTATAAAGGCAATTCCCTCTCAGTTGTGAATTGCCTGTGATAGCGCCTTGTACCTTGCTTTGACTCGTGTTATTCATTGATCTGATCACCGTTGCCGACCCCTGCCTGAACCGACTATTCTCAATCTGATCTCCGTTGCCGACCTCTGCCTGAACCGACCAATCTCGATCTGATCTCCGTTGCCTACCTCTGCCTTGTACCTAGACCTCGAGCTGTCTCACCCCTCTGTACCGCTGCGAACTCTGACTCCCCATGTTAACCTCTGGCCTGTCTCTGGACTTCCGCTACACTCGCTCTTAGCCATTGGTTCTTCAGACCTCTATACCTGTAAGCTCTCATCCTTTGAGCCATTGAAGTCCTGGGGGCAACCGATCCCGGGCAGGCGTATTCTGCGTCCCGGCAAGCGGGGGCTCCTACAGGTGAAGCTGGCCGCGGAGATTGGGGGTTGAGGGCTTACCTAGAGGGCTGGAGTTACCAGAGCGTGACACCCGTTAACTTTAGCACAAAACCTTCACAGCTCTTTTAAAAAAGATATATCATCACATCAACAAAACAATGGCTTCACCAGAAGAAGATGTAAGTTTTGGAATGGCTCAGCCAGAGCCCAGACCTGAATCTATCTGTGGAGTCGCCCGAAAAGAGCTTTACACAGAAGATGCCCCTGCAAACTGAAATATTTGGGGCACTTCTGCAAGTATATGGGGCACATCTAGATGTGTTATGCTGATAATCTCCTACTCAAACAGGTAGCAACTTTGTACCTCAAGTGGTAGTAGTTTAACTATCTGACTTGATATACAATCATATGCAATATAATTGGCCTCTTTGTAAATGTGTAAATAAACTGGGATCTAAATGTCTCTAGATTATTTAGGTTAAATTTATTTTATACATATCTGCTTTATTATTATTATGTAACATAGACTTGTAATTATTTGTGAGTGGCCATAAAGTAACCTGCACTTTGTTTATATCACACTTGTTACAGTTAGTTATTGTAAAGCTGGGTGCAAATATTTTCCAAAACTGTAAGCCAAATTGCATCCCCAAACTCTTGGGCAATTCAGTCCCGGACGAGCCCCCAAATGTAATGCTAGGGACATATATAATCCAAAACATTGAGCAAATATGCACTCCCAAATGCTTGGGCAATTAAATCCCTGAACGAGGCATTAATTGTAATGCTAGATGTAAAATATTCTCCAGACCTCTGAGTATATTTTGACTCCTTTTGTCTCAATAAGTTCTTATAGCAGTAATTCCAAGGAAATACCAATAATTCACTTTGAATAGTTAATAGTATAGTTATACAATACAGATTTTTCAGGCTCTAGTACAACAAACTAGGCACCAATAAATCCAAAGGTCAAACATTCATAAAACTGGCTAAACTTATCCGGTTAAAGTGGCATAGAGAAAATCAGCTTCAGTCCTCAGAGAAATGTCCTTGTCCTTCTGTCCCAACAAAAAAGTCTAACCTCACCCCCCCAATGCCAGGTGCTATTGTTTGATTCAAACCAACTTAGGTCACCTCTGATTGTTCAATCTCAAATCAATAAATAACAACCATGGCTGTACCTTAATTAGCATGTTAATACATGCATGAAGCTAGCTCAAGCCAAAAGTTACCAGATTAGTTCTGACTAACCACAAGCCCTCTGACTGGGTCTGCTACAGACTAATCTTGATTGTAAATTATTTTGTGTAGTGAAGAAATCAAATATGATAGGACCATTGCATTATATTTATCTATCTTTATACTCAAAAAACCCCAAGGCGGGCGCCAAAACGTTCTCCATCGGTCGTTCTCCTTTCTATTTCCCTGGCTGAACTTGATTGCCTGGATGTCTTTTTTAAATAACTGTGTAGAACATAGCATTACATGAACAAATGGACAGATGGAAGACAAAATGTCTGCTCCCTCTCTAAAAAAAGATCTCGTTGGAGTAATATTTCGTAATATTCTAGTGACAATAAGTTATTTCAAATCATTTCAACGTCCTTATTGCGAGCCTGGAGCCGAGGTGCCATTTGCATGAGGACAAAGACTAATTAAATCTCGCCATGCCCCGTGTTAGGGAAACATTTGCGTTAATATGAACACACAACATCCGAAGGTCTCGCGCTCAATGCGCCTTTCATGTCATGCTGACAAAGTGAGTGGAAGATTCCAATTATTACGAAATGCTCCTGTCTCTGAAAGAGACAGATTCTAAAGGAAAATATTACACAGAGGCAGAAAGAATTATTAGGAGAACAGCCATTCACGCGAAAAGGTTTCCTCTTCTGCAAGAAATTTTCACCCCTCCCCCACCACCACCTCCATTGGGGGGTTTATAAATTCAGAATTTTGTTTTACACCTGAAACGTGTTGTGTGTAAGGAATCACAGTTTTGATGACAGCTGTTATATATTATTTGTACTAATACCAAGTGTAATAATTTTATAAAAATTAACAATTTTCTTGCTAGAAAACCAATTCTCCCCCCCCCCCCATGATTCAGCAGACCATTTATTTGTAGCTTATTTTGAATAGATTTTTCATTTTTTTGGAGAGAATTTACACAAAAATGAACTTCAAAAGTTTATTCAGGAAGTGTTTTTTATGTGTATTTTTGGTGAGATCGAGTTTTTCACTGCCAATTGCCAATAAGCTGACAAGAACTGATGGCTTCACAAGGGGACATGTATTTTTCATTGATAAAAGTCAAGCTGCAACAGCCGACATGATTTATATCAATGAAAATAACAGCCAGCACTACCCTTTAGATGTCAAGCCCCTAAATTCCATGTAGTTGCCTTTCCAACTATAAATTGTCAGCCACGTAAAGTTCAAGGGCCTGGCATTTCCCTCAGCAAAAAAAAATCCTCACTGTCCCCCTCAATCGATCCAGCCTGGTCTTCTCTTCACCCAGTTCACTTCCAGCTTCAGGAGAAGGCCCCGAAACAGACCCCCCCCCCCTTCCGACGCCCCTGACATCGCTGTAATAAAAAAAAAAAGAGAGAAAAATGACTTAGTCCCTCCCACCGGATCTCCTCTTCACCTGGGGGCCTCAGATCCCCCCACCCCAACTCTTCAATCTTCAGGAGTGCCCTACAATCCTCAAATGCCAGTAATCGTTGGATGGTGATTGGTGGGGAGGTGGGAAGGCAGGGGATCAAAGTCCGATCACCGATCACCATCATCTGTCATCAGTGATTGACAAGGAACATTGATGGGCATGGGACTTTGAAGCTGAGGATCGGGGGGATTGGAGGTAAGTAAAGATAACCTTGTTTTTTAATAAATGTAATTTTCTCTGGCTGTGCCAGTGTTACATGGTTACATAGTTAATACGGTTAAAATAAGACATATGTCCATCAAGTTCAACCAAGGGTGTTGGGGTAGGGGAAGTTATGTTTTATTTTATTTTATTTTTTTTACTGATAACCGCTAATAGTAACTGTTAATGCTGTTTTCTTCTAAATAAGCATCTAATCCTTTTTTTCGAAGCTGTCAGCAGTTGATGCTGTAACAAGCTTCTGTGGGAGGCTCTTCCATAGATTTAAAAGACTTGATTCACAGCCTCCTTTTCGTTCACTTTCACATGTGTTTGTGTATTTTTGGTGAGTTTTTGCAGCCATTAACAGGATTTTCGTGTCTATTTTCATGAGTATGTGCGGTTACGTTAACGCGAATAAGCATATTCGATGATCGTATTTTTCGTGTAAATAGTTTGCTTTCTGGGGAATGTTACGTTATTGGTATGGGCTTGCGCATGATTCAGAGCCTTGATTGCTGGTTCGAACATGGCCAATAAAACGAGTGTGTTTTCGCTAAACTTACGGGGTGTATTTCCTGGTGAATGTTTGCTGTCGTTGTGTGAGTTGCAGTGTGATGGAGGTGGATTACGTTGAGGAATATGAGCGCCTGCAGCAACTGTCAGTTGCTGCTCATAGGATGGTGGGCGAAATTGAGGAGCTTGCAGCTTCAATGGGGACCACCGAGGAATAGAATTCTGGGAGCCTGCCACTTTTTTGTAAATCGTTTTTTAAAAAACTTTTAAATATTTTTATATTTTTTTGAAAAAAAATATAATAACAATTATTACCATACAAAAATAAATATATACAAGTAAAAAAAAAATTACTTTTAATAATTTTTGTACAACTTTACAATGTTTATGATGTCTATCATTTATTGATAATTAATATAAATGTAATTAGTTCACAAATCCACTTATGCACATAAATTCGAAAAACTCCACAAGGAATTGCAACATATCTAAAGAATAAAGGAAATTAAGGTAAACAAGGGAGTTAAGGTAAGCATGGGAGCAGAAGTGAGTGAGGGAATAGTTGAAACCGGGGACATGAATCAGTTAATAAGCTGCGTGCATGCGTACATGCGTGCAGAAATAGCAGCTTCTACATCAAAATTACGTTACTACATATATTTTGAGAAACATGTAAGCTGAATATCGCGGGAAACTGAACATCTACGTTGGAAGGTACGATGAAAAACGCTGAAAAACTGTAGTATACGAGGATTACTAAGCAACGTAAACGAAAACCTCGTCCTCTCGCGTATGCAACGAGAGCCGTAAAAAGCCATTCACGATGGCTTATGTAGCTACGAAAAGTAAACGGAGCGCTCCCGATGGCGGCTCTGCATCATGCGCACGCATGTAGACATACCAGAAAATAGTGAAAATTACACATTACGAGACAAAAACAAGATGGTTTTGAGAAGGCTATGAATCAACCCTATAGTTTTTGTCAGGTCCCGTGGGACACCCGCCTTCTAAGTAAGTCCGCAACCCCCAATCTCCGCTGCTAGCTTCACCTTTAGACAAGCCCCTGTCTGCCAGGATGCTTTATACACGTCACCGGGCACGGTTACCCCCAGGACTTGGTAGCACAAAGGATGCGGACTTACGGGGAGGAAGGCAGATGAACCAGGAACGAGACTGGGCGAGGTCGGGCAAGCAGGGGTCATACACGGGAGATCAGTCCAGACAAGCGCGGCACAAAAGGATGAGACGGAAGAGTAGTCAAAGTCGAGCCAAGGGTCAAGCCTTGAGGTCACGGGTACGCAGTACAAGGGAGCAGGCAAATCGTAGTCAGAAACAGGCAATGGTCGGTCCAGGCGGCAATCACGGGATGGTCAATACACAGCAAGATCAATAACGGGAAAGTTCAAATACAGATAATCACACCCAGCAGCACGCTATCACGGGCAAGGAACAAGTGTGAGGGAAACACCTTTATAGGAAGTGGGCTGACATGATTGGTGGGAGAAGGGACGTGATTGGTGCGACTTGGGATACCTGGGCTGATTGCCCAATACACTTTGGACTCATTGGTCCACCTTAAAACCAAGGGCTCATTGGCCCACCTTAACACAGCCTTCGGCGGGCGCGCTGACTGCAGTGCCGCCGGAGGTTATAAGATAGCTGTGCTCGTACGCGCGTGCGAGCACGAGCTGTCAAAGAAGAGCGAGGAGGATAGGGGACGTGCCTGCTCGGCCCCGCTCGCTCCTACGCCGCTTGTCGGAGACGAGGCCGCCGAGCGGGGAGGAAGGCAGACAGGTGCCGGAGCCCGCGCTGCCTGCAGACGCCGCGGGACCGGCGAAAAGGTGAGTTGTCCATGACAGTTCTTATGGTAAAAAATTATTGTCGCCTCTACAGACTGCGCCCCCTTGTCTTTAGAGAGGATTTTTCCTGAAATAGTGTTTCCCCATATTTTATGTATGGGCCATTTATATATTTATACAAGCTAATCATGTCCCCCCTCAGCCGTCTCCTCTCAAGACTAAACCGATTTAATTCTCGTAATCTTTCCTCATAACTAAGATCTTTTATTCCCTTTATTAGTTTGGTGGCTCCTCTGCACCCTTTCCCTAGTCAGAGCGTCCTTTCTATGAATGGGTGCCCAGAACTGGACGGCATATTCCAGGTGAGGGTGCACCAGTGCCTTGTAAAGAGGCAAAATTACATCCCTATCCCGTGATTCCAGGCCTCTATTAATACATGATAATATCTTGGTGGCCTTGAAAGCAGCTGCTTGACATTGCATGCTGTTATTTAGCCTGTGATCTACCAGTACCCCCCAGATCCTTCTCAATAAGCGTTTCTCCCAGTTTTACTCCCCAGAGGACATATGTGGCCTTCAGTTTATTAGACCCCATAAAGTCCATTACTTTACATTTCTCCACATTGAACTTCATTTGCCAAGTGGAGCTCAGACACTCAAAGTGTCCAAGTCAGCTTGAAGCTTGTGAACATCTTCAATAGACTTCATTGTGCTCCATATCTTTGTGTCATCTGCAAATATAGAGACAGTGCTTCTAATTCCATCTTCTATGTCGTTTATAAACAGCGCAAAAAAAAGTGGGTCCAGCACTGAACATTTCGCTGGGAGAGTGAGGAGTAGATAACAATATCTCCCCTGCTCCTATCCATCGCTCAATGAGTGGGCATGGCTTATTTTATAAGTTGTCCCTCTTTCCCACCCTGAAAAGTTGAAAGGTATGAATAAACGTGCTGCTAAAGGTCGGTCTTATGCCTGGGCAATCACTTTAAAGTTATTTTCTGATACCAGGCATCACTTATTCATTTTGGGTTCTACCCTTGTTTTTCTTCTTAATATTAGAATGGTCTTTCTCCCCATGTGCTGCTGTTCTCAAAATAAGCATTCAGGAGTATTGGTCAGCATCATTTAATGAAGAGCCCAAACCCTTAAAAAAACAATTCCCCAGCATCTAAAATTAATACATTTTATGTTTTTAGTCGCTTTTTATTCTTTCCCCCACCGAGCTACAACTCAGGACTTTAGGATAAGGGCGCCGCCATCTTGGTTCAGTGGCATCACATACTGAGGAGAGGAAAGGGGTCAGAAGTGCAGGGGGCGGGGTTATAGCTGTGCTCTGCGCAGACAGGGTAGAGCTGGGGTCAGGAAAAGGACAGCAATCCCAGAATGCAGAGCGGCACAGAGTCAGAAGTCTCAGAAGACACTTCCTGTTTGGATGGAGAGAGATTTAGGGATACTGATTACTGATAGCTGCAAGATGATTGGACAGTGCAGCCAGGCAAGCAAGCAGGATGCTCGGCTGCATAGCTCGAGGCATCACCAGTAGGAAGAGGGAGGTTGTGATGCCGCTGTATAGAGCCCTGGTGAGGCCACAGCTAGAATACTGTGTGCAGTTCTGGAGACCTCCCCTGCAAAAAGACATTATTCAAATAGAACGTGTCCAAAGGCCGGCAACGAAAATGGTGGAAGGACATAAACGTAAAACTTATCAGGAGAGACTTAAAGAACTTAATTTGTACAGTCTGGAGGAAAGAAGGGAGAGGGGGAACATGATGGAGACCTTTATATATGTGAAAGGATTGAATAAGGTTCAGGAGGGTTTTTAAGAAGAAGTGTTTTTAAGAAGAAACGGGGAGGCCGATTCATCAATAGCGCCAGGTAGCGACAGATGAGCGACTGTAGCGTGATTTTTTCAGCGCCAGCCAGTATTCGCTGTGCTTGGCCGGCATTAGCTTGATGACAGCGACTCAGTCGGTGTGCGGTAATGTTGAATACGGGCTGGGGGGTCGCTGTTTCACAGGTCCAGCGTTGTATGTGAGCGCCTGACAACGAATGGCCAGAGCGAACGGCTAGCTTCATATTCATCAAAAAATCACGCTCCGAATGTGCTGTCGCTGTCCATTCCTTGTTTAAACCCCAGAGCGCTGGCGGCGATGTGTATTAACCCCTAAACAACCATATTTTTTGAATGTAACATTATACATGTTTTTAGAATCATTTTGTAATATGAATACATTAATCTCAGACCTGTTAGATCAATTCTGCACTTATTTTTTTTTTTTTTTTTTTTTGACTTAAAAATAAATCCTAACATTGCAGAAGTGTTCTCCGATTTTTTGACATTAAAAAAAAAAAAAAAAAAAATTAATCCAAATTAATTATGATTAATTATAGATTGCTCCATTGAAATGCATTGGACATCGCCAGGGAGCGACAGCTCATACCTGGCGCTGTGAGGGAATTTGCAGCGGCGCTGTTCGGTCCAGGCGGCTTCATGATGAATGCCGCGCTAGCCGTCGCTCTCGCCGGCGCTAGCCTCATTTTGCTTGATAAATGCGTCATTGTGAGCGCCGCCGGGCGTACTTGAGTCGGTAGTCGCCGTTAGCTGCCGCTACCTGGCGCTCGTCAGACACTACCTGGCGCTATCGCTTGATGAATAAGGGCCTTAATGATAGAACAAGGGGGCACAACCTGAAGCTAGTCGGAGGGAAGATCAGAAGCAATGTTAGAAAATATTATTTTACAGAAAGAGTAGTAGATGCTTGGAACAAACTTCCAGCAGAGGTAGTTGAAAAAATCAACAGTCACTGAATTTAAACATGCCTGGGATAAGCACACATCTATCCTAAGATAAAGAGAACATACAGTATACACATAAGATACAGAGAACATACAGTATATACATAAGATACAGAGAACATACAGTATACACATAAGATACAGAGAACATACAGTATATACATAAGATACAGAGAACATACAGTATACACATAAGATACAGAGAACATACAGTATACACGTATACACAGACTAGATGGACCGTATGGTCTCCTTCTGCTGTCAACCTTCTATGTTTCTATGTTTCTATGCAGCCCGAGACTCCATGGGCCGCCATGGAAAAATGAAGTAGGTGCAGGTAGGATGATTTTTAATGTGGGAAATCTTTATGTACAGGGTGGGGGAAACATATAAGAAATGCTTTTATTCAGGATGAAGGTCCGCTTCAACATGTATTCCACACGTGTTCCTGCTTGCTATGGGCGTCATTTATATGGGGCAGGATGGGATTTGTCGTTGCTTTGCAGTTATAATGATGCACACCGGCCACGCTTGTACCTCATCCTGATATAACTAATAACAAAGCGGCAGAATGTTCTATGACAGCCATGGCTGCGGCTAATGAGGGGAAGGGGCTTGTATGGCTGTGCAGAGCTGTCGTGGCAGCGTTTTCCCCCGGATAATAAATGGCCTGCCGCAGCACGCCCGCATGACAGGCCGCTACAATCAATGTGCAACCAGCAGCTTATCATTAGCCACCGGTCAGTCAGGGGGCCCGATAAATAAATGGGGTGATGGACAAATAGATGGTCTGCGCCATTCCATCAATTCATACTGACAGTGAGGCTCACCTGATGTAATGGTGAGTTGAAAAAGAAAAAAAACACCTCTTAAAGGGACATTGCAGGCAAACCTTTAAATTATCTGGCTCTCCCAAATTCAGGGTGGCATCAGTGGCAGACTGGGGCCAAAAATCAGCCCTGAATTTTACCAGCCCAAGATATTCCCGCTAAAGCCAGCAACCATGATGCCTGGGATATAGCATTGGGGGCTGGGGTTCCTTGGCTTGTGGATGCCAGGTGGATGGGTACAGGGGGCTGCTTTATATTTCTTAATGACTCCCAGTGAACTATATCCCTTGTGCATGGCCTCTTTAGAAGCAGAGGATGACTCCATGCAGGGCTGGACTATGAGAAGGGTGCAAGGGATGCGCACCCTGGGGCCTTCACCACTTACCCTGCAAAGGGGGCCTCCACCAACCTTTGGGTTATGGTCTGGTCCAGGAGGCTTTTCAGTCTTTGGCCTGTCGGGCCATGGGGCCAGCAACAAAGCTATCGGTGGCAGTGGGGGTCGCGCCTGGGCAAGCCTTCTTTTGTTTTTGCAAACCTGCAGCCAAAGCCACCACAGAGCAGGACGGAGAGTCTAGAGCAGCAAAGCCGCCGCCAGCAACGCTACAGTGATGGGTGCAGAGCTGTCACTGCACATAAGCCACCAAGCACAGCCGCTGGCAGCTCAATGCAGGGGACCAGCCGGGCGACTACACTACCCCCCACCCAGAATGGCAAAGCAGCAGCACCCGCACAAGGGGGGCACAAGGGACTCCATCTGACCTTCCAGTAAGTAGGCGGGTGCCAGACAACCACCAATCAGTTACTTGGCTGGACTATTATTTTAAAGGAAAAAAATACTGTATCTGGTGCCTCCACCAGATTTTGTGCCAAGGAGCCTCCACCGCACTTAATCCGTCCCTGACTCCATCATACCTACCAACTTTTCATTGGGAAAATTGTTAAATTAAGCCACGCCCCCTGATTAAGGGATGGATAGGTGATAGGTTGCAACAGTTAAAACATTATAAACACTTTAAATAGGCAAGTTAATCATTTATTGGTGCAGATCCGCATTGTTAAACCTCAAAGAGGGGCAAAGTAGAACAATGAGGGGCAGCGGGACATAGACTCAAAAGAGGGACAGTCGAGGTCCTCCTCCTGTCTCCTCGTTGCTCACTCGGGCTCCACTATGGGCCGGCAGCCAACAACAAAGACTGGCATAAATGTTTTACACTTTCTGCTGCCACAAGGTTATATTTTATGGTGGTGTTTTTTTTTAATACCCCGAATTGAAATGGGTAGAAAACTAACCTTACAATGGGTTTGGACAAAGTGGACCGGAAATAAATCTTGGAAGAATCGTTTAGCTCACCATCAAGGGTGATTCCTTTGCAGAAATTCACTCTCGGGGTCAGACTTACAAGCAGGCTGGGCACTGGGAAGAATTTCGGAACAGGGCTGGGGTGTGCAAGGTGTACCATCGCACAGGGCACCAAGGTCAGGGGGGCACCATGCAGCTGCACCCGCTCGCTCAGCACCCCAACCTGCCTGCCTGCAAACTCCCTCCCTCCCCCACCCACCTGTTTGATCGCTCCACCACCAGCCTGCCCATTTGATCACACCCCTGCCCGATCCTTTTCTTTTACCACTGCATTTTCTGGTGGGTTGGGGGTGGGCTTAAAGTGGACCAAAACCCACCATGGAGTCTATGAGACTTCAGGGCAGTCATACTCGCTCCCCCCGGGGTGCCCCAATCGGGGGTGCCCCACTGTGTGAAACCCCCCAGGCCAGCATCCCCACTATCCCTTTAGCAGGGTGCATGCCCGCACCAGGCATTTGTGAATGCCCGGCACGCGCCCTGTTAAAGGGTAGCGCGGGACGAGCTCCTTAGACAAGCTCCTGGACGAAGGGGCTTGAGCGGATCCGAGTGCGCTGATTGAACAAGAGGGCTATACACGCGCTGTTGGACCGAGGAAGGGTAAGTGAGATCGGGCGACCTGGGGGGTTTCACAAAGCAGGGCACCCGAGATCAGGGTGTCCGGGGGGCAAAGACCAAAACCCAGGATAGTCAAAATCCTGGGTTTTGGTCCATTTTAATTGGTTGCTGGGGGAACTTATTTTTTCCTGGGTTGGGAGGAGGGGCACCATGTGCCAGCTCACTCCTGCAGGGGGTGTTAATTTGAGTTGCTGAGGGTGCGCATCAGAAGGAAGAGGTGCCATGCTCACCTTTGCCAGCTTTAATTTGACCAAGCTGGCTGATTCACTGCGGCATCCCAATGTGGGATCAGTGACACCCACCTTGCTCAGTTGTACACAGAGCCCAGGATAAATAGAGGGGAGCTGCTGGCAAGCTGCTGCTTGTGAGGTAAGTACACAGTGGGGCAGTGGGCACACTGGGATGCCCCAGGGTATAGGATCAGGTTTTGGTCCAATTTAAAGCAGGCCTGCAGTTAAAAATGATGTCTTATACCGGAGGAACTTTGCATTGCCTCCCCACCGGCTGCCAGTTTACCACCACACATGGGGCAGTGAACCAGCAGCTAACGACTAGAGAACGCTTCTGCAAGTTGGTACCTCTGTCTGGCATCAGGCTTGATTCCAGGTTAAGCGCAGGGGGCGTCCATTTGGGGCAGTGGGCCAGTAGCGAGGAAGTGGCACCATCCTGTAATCTCATACCCAGGGCCTTCCATACAAAGAGATATGACTGCCACTATGGCAGCGACACTCAACTCGCGGACCGGGGTCCAAATGCGGACCTCGGCACTAGATTGCTGGACCCCTGCCCTGACAGCCCTGCACTCAGCTGCTTCTGTGCTGTCGTGCTCAAAACTTTACCCTTTACTTGATCGGTAATGTAGTGCCTAGTCTCCCGACCAGTGTCATGGCTCCCTGGCACTTAGCATTGCAATATGAAGTACTGCACGTGCGGGAAGTGGCATTGCAGGGTACACACAAACTTTGTTTCTCGGTCTCTTTGCCCCATCCAATCCTTTCCCCCCTGCCCCAGCTCAGCCCCATCCATCCCTGTCCGACCTTTTCGTCCCCCCAGCTCTGCCCCATCCATCCCTGTCCTCTCAACTCTGCCCCATTCATTCCTGTCCACCCAGCTTTGCCCACCCAATCCCTGTTCCCTCAGCTTTGCCAATACATTAGCGTTGGCCATCTACCCCTCCTCCCAACTCTGCTCAATCATTCCTGTCCTAGTTTTGCCCCATCACTTCTCCCAGCTCTCTCTCCATCCCTCCCTGCCCTTCCTGTTCTGTGTATCCATCCCTCTTCCTTACAGCTTCTCTCCCATTCATCCTTCTCCCCGAGCCCTATCTATCCATCCTTGTTACCAGACCTTATTGCCAGTAACATTTTGGGCCCTAGTCCACCCCTGTACACAAGCAGTGTGCCACGGGCCAGAGCTGTAGTTCTGTGGGGTACATATCCCCTCCCCCAGTGTGCTGATTTCTAACTATCCACCCCCCGCCCAGACCTTTACCTAGCCACGGATGCCTTTAAATAAATCTTTACAATAAGTGGTTGAGTACCCCTGCACCATGGTATGCTAAGAGTAGTCACTGAATTGCTTATGTGTTATAGTATCTTCCTTACTTACCCTTTCTGGTAAAGTATGTGCTGTTCTCCTCACGTTTATTAACTGTCCTATTCATTATCAGTTATCTTCCCCATATTGTTTTATGCAGTGTTGTTTTTGCCGCCATCTGCTGGCCAGAATCGTATGCTGCATGCCTGGCTTAGTTTGTATGCTGGGTGTGGTTTTATACAGCCTAGGTCCATGTAACTTGCTGCAGCCATTTTAGTTTTACTCTGCAAAGCTGTGTGACTGGACCTCATCTCTTGGGCTTGTGAAGGCATCAGTTTTTGACCAGCAGTAGCCTCAAGAAAGACTCTTACAGGACAGCATCAATACCACTACTGCCTCTACAGTATTATATCACTGCTTGTTGCTGTATTTGGATGGAATAAACCCTCACTGGTTGAAATCTACTTCTGTCTACTTGTGACTCCATCAGCCTGAGCTCCTGCCGGTCCGGTCTGCTCCACTGCTTGGATACGAAGGTAGGAGAGTCACACAGTCACATCAGTTACACCTTCAATCGCCTTCATGTGGGGACAGAACAAAGTAGTCCTAAACCAAAACATGGTGGCGCGCAGGGGGTGTCCATACTAAGGCTGGCCTTGTAGAAACCTTGTGGACCAGGAGCTTCCTAAACCGTCCAAATGATGTTGGGTGAGCTGGCACTACCAGTACCACCAGTACCAACAGCACCACCAGCACCACCAGTACCACCAGCAAAACTGGGCAATGTTTATCCCTTAGAATGGAACCCTCTACAGCTCCTTGAGAATAAGATGTCGACACATGTGAGCAGCTTTCAACTATCCAAATCTATGACAAGCAGGGAGTTGTCAAGCCTCATTCTGTCCCTCTAGTACATAGCAAATTATTTAATCTGAGTGTGAAATACAACTTCAGGGTCCTCAGGAACCTCTCGCTGTGTAATTACCAGTTATCAGCGTTATCAAAAAGGTATAAATGAGAAAACCCCAAATCTGACATTGCTAACTTTCTCTCAAGAGCTGGAATAGAGTCTCGAAGCAGTCGGAGATCGTTTATGGACAACGAAAAAAAAATCCCGCTGTTATGTGCTTCCAGCTGGGATACTGATTAAACTCTGCTGGGGGTCGTGGTGAGTCAGAGCCTGCAGGAAATTTAACAATCCAATTCAAACACTCACGAGAATTGCCCATACATTTCATTATGTTCAGAAAGGGATGTGACGGCCACTATGGTATGCTAAGAGTGGCCACTGAATTGCTTATGTGCTATAGTATCTGCTTGACTTACCCATTCTGTTAAAGTGGTCCTAAACCCAATCATGCCAGGCAGGGGTGGACAGCCCATAGGGAGACCTGGGACAAAGCCCGGTGGGACGCACTGCTTTGGGGCCAGTTTGGCTGCTGCTTTTGACACCCAAATTAAATCCCTGCCCCCTTATTCTGCCTGTTAGCCCCCTGTACCCATAATCCAAGGAACCCCCACCACCACGCTATAGCCTTGGTATCATGGTGGGGGGGGTCCGCAGCAAGGGCTGATTTTTGGCCCCATCCGCCTCTGATGCCAGACAGGGCAGGTGTCAGCACTCAGGATACCTCTTCCTGGGAGGGCCCACCTCATTCCCTCTACCCTGGGCAGCCCCTAGGCAGGGCCAGACAGTCACCAGGACTAAGGGACAGATTGGCCATTGGGAGAGACTTTCTATCTTTCTGTCAGTCTTTCTAATCTATGGCCCTTATTTAACAAGGGATAGCGCCAGGTAGCGACTGGTGAGCGAACGGTAATGACGGTCACCGCCACGAGAACGCCGGCTCCCCACCACAATCACACATTTATCAAGCCGATCCTGCTTAGCGACTGAGAGAGCGCCAGATAGCGAATCATTCATCATTATTCCAGCCTCAGCCCACAGCGCCAGCGAGCGACCTTGAACAGCGACAGGTATGACCTCTCGCTACCTGGCGCTCTCCAATGCATTTCAATGGAGCAATCTTTAAATATTCATAATTAATTGTTATTAATGTTTTTTTTTTTTTAAATGTCAAAAATTCTGTGACCACTTCTGCATTGTTAGATATTTTTTTTATGGTAAAAAAAAAAAAAATTGTACAGAATTGATATTACAGGTCTGATATTAATGTATTCATATTACAAAATGTTTTTAAAAACTTGTTTTTTTTGTTTCCAAAAATATGGTTGTTTGGGGGTTAAAAAACTACTTTTAACCCATCGCCGCCAGCGCTCTGGGTTTTAAACATGCATTTCACAACGCGAGAATTTTTTGAGCGTGATTTGTTAATGAATATGGTGGGAGCCGTTCGCTATGGCCATTCGCTATCATGCGCTCCCATACAGCGTGGAATCTGTCAAATAGCGAATCATCACCCCGTATTCAACATTACTGCACACCGACTGAGTCGCTATCAACAACCGAACAACGGCCAAGCACAGCGACTACTAGCGGGCGCTGTGAAAATACCGCTACAGTAGCTCAACTGTCGCTACCTGGCGCTATTAATAAATCAGCCTCTTTGTTTCTTTCCTTCTATTCCTTTGTTTTCGTTTTATTTCTTCCTTTTTATTATTTGCTTCTGTGTCTTTCTCTTGTTCCTTTATTGTTCTTTCTGCCATCCCCTTTCTTTCTTTTTTTTTTCTGTCCCTCTATTATTTCTGTCAGTCTTTCTATTATTTGTTTATTTTCTTTTATTCTCTTCTTTCTTTCCATCTATATTTTGTTTCTTTTTTTTCATCTGTTCATGCTGCCATGTCTTTTCTTTCATTCTTCTAGCCTATTATTTTTTTCTGTCAGTCCTTCTATTCTTTCCTTCTATCTCTTTTTTCTCCTATTCTTTCATTCATTCTCTTTGTTTCTGTCATTCATTCTATGCTTTTGTTCTTTTTTTGTTTCATTCCATTTATATTTTAAAATGATTTATGTATTTCCATCTATTCTTTCTTTTTTGTTGTCATTCCTTTCAGCTCTGTCTATCTTTCATTCTGTCATTCCTTCTATACTATATATTATATTACTGTTTTTGTTTTATTCTTTGGCAATATTCACCATGTATGCAATTTTATCACCATCTATGGAGTGTCATAAAACACAACAAGGGGCCCTATCTCTCAAGGGCCCGCATAAATCTGGAGATGGCCCTGATGCCAGGGAGGTTCATGGTCTACAGAGACAATAAACTTAACTACTCCCTCATGCCAGCAGTAAGTTCTACATTAGAACAGGGTTCCCCATTCGACCTCACGCTAATGCCACCAACCTGAACCATAATCTCAATGCAAGCAAGACTCAAGCTGGAGCTTAAGGGAAACCCCAGTCCTCACTAGAGTCCCTTGCAAGAGAGGATAGGCTGGGCTGCATGGGAAGCCCCAGTTCGTGCCCTGGGAAATTCAGGGTCTGGGTAGGCAAACAGTAATCTCCTGGTCCACGTGGCCTAGTAGCAGTGAGGTGATCAGAAGAGGTCAAGAGCAGGCAGCACGCAAGAGTAGTCAAGTCCGTAAGCACATGTCGTGGGCTGGCAGCAGAGGTTCAGAAGCAAAAGTTTGTGGGCAGGTGGCAAGCAGACACAATCCGACAAAGGTCAAAGGCAGTCAAGTCCCAGGCAGGGATCTGTAACGAAAAATCCAGATCAAAGGACAAAGGTCTCTTAGTAACAAGTGAGGCAGGGCAACATAGAACCTAGGAAGGTCTTCTGGTGCAATTCTGCCACCTTGGCTTCCTAAAACACATGGGCACTTGCTCGCACGTGCACAGTTCATCCTGCATTGCGCAGTTGACCTCGCATTACGCGCAAAAGCCCCATGACCTTCAGGAACAAGGAGAACCCTAGGACAGAACTAGGCCAGGCAGCAACCACCAGGAACCTGTGGAGGGATTAAAGGCCTAGGTGCCAACTTGTGTGAGTTAAGCTGTGCTGTGCCAGATGGACCTGTTAAAGAGAAACACTGACCTGTTATGGCTAAGGAAAACTAGATTGATTGAGCTGTGGGAGGTACTACCATAACACAACTGCTTGGTACTGTATTTTCACCCATGAAAGAGTCTGTGTAAGCTTGACAACTCAGATTCAGAGAGGAACCCATGACCTTCAGGAACAAGGAGAACCCTAGGTCAGAACTAGACCAGGCAGCAACCACCAGGAACCTGTGGAGGAATTAAAGGCCAACGTGTGTGAGTTATGCTGTGCTATGCTAGATGGACCTGTTAAAGAGAAACACTGACCTGGTATGGCTAAGGATAACTAATGTGATTGTACTGTGGGAGGTGCTACCATAACACACAAGCCTGGGACTGTATTTGGCTTGACAGCTCAGGTTCAGAGAGAACCCGTTCTGAGTACCCCATGTCACTACCCTGAGGTCGTGTGTGCAACCAAATTGCCGTATGGACACAAAAAAGACTTCAAAACTCCACAGTGATTTAACAGATATAACATCTTTTTTTCTCTTTTTTTTATAGCTGCCAACATAGTAAGCAGGCGATGGCAAACATTTTTCTTCCTCTGTCGCGGCGGTGGCCTCTCCAGTCTATCACCCCCATTATTGATATGTATAGTAATTGTCAGTAATTGGCTGACAGGACAGCGTGCCAGGCACCTACAGTAATAGATTTCAACATGTTTCATTATTCTCAGCGGTGAGCATCCAGCCAAGCAACTACTAACTCCGATAATATGCTATTGTCTTCCACACTCCACCGGCATGTTTATTTATCATGCAACTCCAGGACGTGCCAGATAAATGCTTAATTATTCCATTCAGATAAACCAGTTTCACTGCTGCGAGCCAGAGTTCTGTAGAGCTGAGATGGATGAGAGAGATGTCTATTCCTTGCCATTCCACATGTAATGCTTATGCCGCTGCATTGGCACCCCAGGCTGCAGTACTGTATATTTACTCACACAGCTGCTTACCCAACACAATAAGGGATGGTGAAGCTTGTATACGTCGGGGGGTAATGTGAATAAAACTTAATTTAAAAAGTGTAGAGTAGTCATCAAGGTAGTAAATGCATGAGTCCCAGCTAAATGTGTGTTCTTATAGGTCTTAAGCACAAGCACCTACATTAATAATGTAGGTGGCAATGTCTAAAGGGCCTCGTCTGGCAAGGCCTCACCAAGCCAAACTGGCCCAAGAAATGAAGTACATTTGGTGGTATAGTTAGGAGTTTTGATTTAGGGCCCAAACAACTGGGCGCTCTAAAAGGGTCTTGCCAAGGCCAACTTATTTGCATTAATGAAATACAGTGTGTGCTCTGATAGGATTTCTTACCAAAGCCAACTTATCTGCATTAAGGAAGCCCAGTAGGTACACTGATAGGGCCTTGCAGAGCACACATCTAATCCTGTTAGAGGACCCAGCCAAATGTCGTTGGCAGCGGATTGTACATGACACTCTTCCAGCTTGCAGGAACAACGACTCTTTATTCAGCAACGATTAGGAACATAAATGTTCAGGATACATCAGCAACACATCTCAACATGGAGCAAAGTAATCAGCTGCTTTCTGTTAGCAGGTTAAACATACTATGCATACAGTCACTTGGTCTGCCTAAGACTTCCTCCTTTTTTTCTTGAAACTAACTTTATCAATAGCATAATAAGCAGACAGTCACATACAGGATGTAGTTGTTGCATTAAAGCTATTCCAACACCCCACTCTACAACTACCTATCCTGTTAATCCCATTGAGGTTCTGAACTCCTCAAACTTAGTTAGTGATTGTTGTTTCAATGAAATTTCTGCTTGACTTGCATGAGCAGCAGACATGTATATTGCTTCTGTTGAAGACAACGCAACATACACATGTTTTCTGCTGGACCAAGAAACTGAAGTTTCTCCTAACTTGAACAAGTAACCACTTGTTGATTTAAGATCAATTTAATCTCCATTCCAGTCTGCATCTTCATAACCTCTGTCTGAGGGTCAGATATCCTGATACAGCTATCTTAAAGTGGACTGTCACCCACCCCTGATCGGCCCGGGAATCTATAAGATTCCCGGGCCGATCACCTCCCTCACCGCGGGACATCCGAGATCGGGATGTCCCGCGGTGAGGGACCCCCCCCCCAAAACCCCAAGAAAACTCACCCGCCGCCGCCGCCGGCCTCCCGTGCGCTCCTCTAGACGACGTGCGCGCGCCCTGTCAGAGCGACGTGCGGGAGGCGGCGGCGGGCGCACTGTCTTGTCCGCCGCTTGTCCGTGAGCGTGGTGAGGTGAGTTTTTCGGGGTTCTGGGGGGTTTTACACAGCGGGACACCCCTAATCGGGGTGCCCCCCTGAAGTGGACCAAAACCCAGGATAGTCAAAATCCTGGGTGTTGGTCCACTTTAAGATTCATTCCTTGAGTTTCTTTAAGATGTTGTAGCAGTAGCAGTAGTAGCAGTCTCTTAATTGCCTTCCAGTCTCTTTGGCGAGGCTTGCTTACCCGTCAACAAAGAATTCCAACTTAGTCTGTGATATCTGGGCCAATAGTAGTCACTATGTACAGAAGTGCCCCCACTGCTTGTTGGTAGCTCTCATTCATTGTTGGGTAGCAGATCTTCTTCCAACTTCAAGTAGGACTGATCCATTGATGTTGACGCACATTTGGCTTCTAACATTCCAAACTGGTTTTGGACTGAGGAGATTTTAGAACTTTGGTTGAGAAGAAAACTCCCCTCTTCCTCTACCTCTTTCAAAGTGCTGGTTGAGAACTTCACCTATTTTTGCAATTTCTCTTCCGACTTGATGGGTGATGATTACATCATCTACATATAGAAGAACATGTCTGTTTCTCTGCTACACATATTGTGCATAAACATGGATCAGCTTGAGATCTTTGAAATCCTTCATCAATCATGACTTTTGGAATTTCATGCCCATGCCGACTGTTTAAGACCTTAGAGAGATTTTTTTGCATTTTACAAACAAGATGTTCTTTACCCTTTTTTATATAACCTTCAGGTTGAGTCATGTACAGCTCTTCTTCAATGTTTTTGATGTCTCACTGTCATCTGCTGAACAGAAGCTAGTCATTAAGTTCTGAATGTGTTTTGCTTAGCAACCAGAGAAAATGTAGCATCATAATCTTCACTATCATTTTTGAGTATCCTTTACCTTCAGAGTCAAATATGTTCTTGAAAACCCATTTACATTCGATTGCTTTCCTGCCTTGTGGTAGCTCAGTAAGCTTCCATGTCTGGAGTTGGTGAAGAGACTTCAACTGTGGCTTTAATTTACTTCTGCTTCTTGTGGACAGGCAGTTGCTGCATCTGCTGCCAAGACTGTGGCTCTGATTCTGGAAGTGTTCTGATCATATAAGAAAGATGCTTAGCTGGGATTTCTTTGTTTGGCCTCTCTGATCTCCTGACTGGAGGTTGACTTGATTCTTCTGCACCTTCCTTGGTGGCTTCAGAGCTTATCCAGACTTTTCAGTATCTGGAGCATGTGACAGAGACTCTTGTTCTATTTGCTTTGGTTGAATTACTGGCAAAACTTCATGGAATTTTAGTGTACAACGTTCTTATCAATCACTACATCTCTGCTGATAGTTACTGTGTTGGTCTCTGGGTGCAGGATTCTTTATCTCTTACTAAAGCCAACCAGTACCCCATCTTTTGCATGAGATTCCCACTTGAAACATTTTCTTTGGGAACATGCTAAAATGTTTTGCTTCCAAATATCCTGACGTGCTTTGGGTTATGCTTTTTGCAGTTCCATAGCTCATATTGAGTTTTGGTTGTCGCTTCAACTGGCAGTCTATTTTTAAGATAAGATGTTGTCATGGTGGGTTCTCCCGAAATTGTTGTAGGAAGATTAGCATCAAACGGCACACTTTCACAGAGCGGTTCTTTTTTGCAACACCGTTTTGTTCTGGGTTGGATGGAACAGTAGTCTGGAACACGATTCTATTCTTTTTCAAAATGGTTAGCACCTCGCCGCTTGTATATTCAGTTACATTATCTGCACGCAGGGCTTTTGGCATTCTTCCAAACTTGTTAAACACTAAAGCACGGTATTCTTCAAGTTTCTGTGACACTTCATCTTTGCTGTGCAGCAGGTGGACAATTGTGTATCTGGAAAAATCATCAATAAATGTGAAAAAATATCTCTTTTTGCCGGGGGTTTGAACACTCATTGGACCATATACATCTGTGTGTATTAAATTCAGTAGCTGTGCAGATCTAGTGCTGCTATTTTTTGGAAATTATTTTCTGGACATTTTCCATTTAAGACAACTGGTGCATTTCATCACTTGCATTGGTCTATTTCAATTCCATCTGCAAGCTGTTGTTGGGCTAGCTTCCTTACTGCTTCTGGGTGTCTATTTCCAAGAGGTCTGTGCCATACATGGATATATTTTTTATGCTGATCTTGTCTAGCACTGTACACATTTTCTTTGCAGTTTAGCTAATAAGTTTACCTTTAATTGTCCCTTCTGCTAAAGTGTGTCCCTCCTTTGCAGCTGTCATCCTTAAAAGTAACTACATTCCCCTAATTAGTAAGACAAAAGATTGCTTTCAAGACTGGACTTTCAAGAACATATAGCACCCCCTTTACTGGGATCTTTCTGCTTTGCAATGGGGGAAACGGGACAGTGGATTTAACCATTCTCCACACATTCTGAAGTCATATAGTGACTATTAGCTAAGATAACTCTTTCTGACTTGCTTTCATTGAGGTTACAGAAAAAAAATTGTTGTTCGTCAATGCATTCCTTGCACCTGTGCCTGTGTTTACAATACACATAGCTTCGATAAATTCATCAGCCTCGATACATTCAGGAGTATCAGCTTCCCCAACAACAGACGTAACCCTTTGCTGAATTTTCTGCATCTGAAGATGACTCATTCTAACTTTCCAAACTCTGTAGTTTTCCTGTAGGTGACCGGGCTTTTTACACACAAAACATTCACAAGTTACCTTTAGATAGCTCTTATTTTTAGAGAAATCCTGTGTTTGTAATGCTGCCTCTGCTCTGAATTCATTACTTGCTTTTCTCTTGTACTCATCAACAAAGCAGAACGCTATAATGGGCATCTGCAAAATGGACTGGGTTTGCTTTATATTGACACTGATTAATAGACTGAGGGTAATAGGGAAGATAGTAATTGGCTGGAGTATTAAAGTGGACCGAATCCCGGTCCAATTCATTCCCTCCCCCCGGGGCATCCAGAATCAGCATGCCCCGCTGTATGAAACCCCCCCCCCCAGGTCGCCCATAAACTCACCTTCTTTCCTGGTCCAATGGCACATGCACAAGCAGCGGCCGCATCCCTGCTATCCCTCTAGCAGGGCACATCACACACCAGGTATTTGTGAATGTCTGACTCAGGCATGCTCCCTGTTAGAGGGTAGTGGGGGATGTGCCCGTCAGCATGCTCAGATCCGCTCGTATTAGATGAGCTCCTGGCCGAAGGGACTTGAGCGGATCCGAGCTTGCTGATTGGACGAGCAGCGTTGTAGGACCGGGAAGAGTTGTGTTTGCTTGGGTGACCTGGGGGGTTTCACATAGCGGGGCATCCATCATCAGGTCCAAGGACCAAAATCCAGGATAGTCAAAATCCTGGGTTTTGGTCCACTCTAAATTGGCGCTCATTGGCCCATTTGAATGGCAGCCATTGGCAGGGAAGACGATTAACCAGCAGAGAGACAGGTTAGACGGTATTTCGTGCAGGTTCCACAGGAGAATCCCTGCCCGGGCCCTTGAAGATGCCAGAGGCCCTGGCCCAAGTATGACCAGCACATGTGACCACACTGTCCTTACCTTACCGGAAAGATTATGCACCTCCCCTGTAAAAAGTCACAATCACAGATGCAGATCATTTTTATTAGGGGGTGGATTAGAACAAAAAATGTTATTGCACTTTTTGTGTGTTAAAGTTAAAAAGCTCATGAGATGCACTTTGAACCCAAAAGCAAACCAAAAGTTTTGCTTCACCAAATAATTAGCATGACTTTCACAATCAAGCTTAAAATCATTTCTTTAAAATCCCTAATAATAATGATGTTACTAATCCAAAGTTTTCTCTTTCTTACCTAGACAACGGCAATCTTATATTCTGTGGGCAGCTTTTTCTTCGGGGTTCAGCACAGCAATATTTTTCGAATCCGCACAATATAATGACACACCAGCCATTGTTGTGTGGTACAATGGGCACCAGAATGGCTGGAATAATTCAGCAGCTTATAAATAGCCGTGACATTTTTCTGCTGCGAATAAATATTTACCGGCGCGGGAGACAATCATACAGAGGGGAAAAAGATAGAAAATCATTATTGTGAAAGTCGATAAGAAACTCGGCTCCTCTGAATTGCGCGTCTTATAATGCTGTAATTGCCGACTTAGGGGTCTTTTGTAAATCAGGGCAGAGGATAGGAGAAACTGACAATAATTGTGGAACCATTGATCCATTGGAACCCTGCTGCTGTCGGGAGTATAGTTAGGACACGACAGTTAATCGCTTTTAATACGCCAATACCACCCCTTTAATTTACCCTGTTATGTATAAAGGAGAGCCCAGCAATTTCAAGCCGAACAAAAATAGCTGTGAAATGAAATTTAAATAATAAATAAATGATTTTAGGGCTATTTTCACACCTATCCATTGTGCTTCCATTGCGCTACTCTTAGGCATTATGGAATAGATTTAAAGTGGATCAAAACCAAGGATTTTGACTATCCTAGGTTTTGGTCCTTGCCCCTGGGGCACCCTGATCAGGGGTGCCTCGCTGTGTGAAATCCCCCAGATCGCCAATGCCAACTCACCTCTTCCCGGTCCTACGGCACATGCGCGGCCACTTGTCCAATCAGTGCACACTGACGTCACGTCATCTAAGACTTTGTCTTGGCTCCGAGTGCGCTGGCGGCCGGATCCCCTGCTTCCCTGTAACAGGCAGCGTGCCCGTGCCAACCATTCACAAATGCCTGGAGCGGGCATGTGCCCTGCTAGAGGGATAACGGGGATGGTCGCGCATGTGCCGTTGGACGGTGAAACAAGTATATGAGGCAACCTGGGGGGTTTCACATAGCATGGAATCCCGGTTTTGGATGCCCCGAGGGAGGGAATCGATCTATAAGATTCCCGGGCCTATTTTTTTCCACTTTAATCTATGCTAGAGGAAGATTAAAGTGGATCAAAACCCAGGCTTTTCCCGGGTTTTGGTCCTTGTCCTTGTACTGTGTGAAACCCTCTGGCCATCCATAAAAAATTTTCCCTGTCCTATGTGGCAGACAATCATGATACTTGGCTCCACTTGTCAGTTTTGGCTAAGAATCTGGGACAAATTTAGCTGAAAGCAGCCGAGTTCACCGGCGACCGCATGCCCTGCTAGCCCCTAGCGGAAGCTAGGTATAGTGTAGTGTGGCCTAGAGAGTCTAGAGCAGCAAAGAGTCGCCGTCAGCAACGCTACAGTGATGGGTGCAGAGCTGTCACTGCCCATAAGCCACCAAGCACAGCCGCTGGCAGCTCAATGCAGGGAACCAGCCGGGCGACTACACTACCCCCCACCCAGAATGACAAAGTAGGAGTTCCCGAGCAGCACGCACCCGCACAAGGGTGGCACAAGGGACTCGATCTGACGTAGGTAGGTGGGTGCCAGATAACCACCAATCAGTTACTTGGCTGGACAATAATTTTAATAAAAATACTGTATCTGGGGTCTCCACCATATTTTGTGCCCAGGGGCCTCAACCACACTTAATCCAGCCCTGGGCGGAGCCCAGCTGGTCCAGCAGAAAACATGCACCGATGGATTGGGGAGCAGGTGGGTTTTACGGGGGACTTTGGGCGGTTTCACACAGTGGGGTATCCCAAATTTATAATCTATAAGATTCCAGGGCCAATCGATTCCCTCCCCATGGGGCATCCAGAGTCGGGTTGCCCCGCTGTGTGAAACCCCCCAGGTCTCCCCATACACTTACCTTGTTACCCGGTCCAACGGCGCATTCGTAAGCCGCGGGGGAAAGGACCAAAACCCAGGATAGTCAAAATTTAAAGTGACCACAACTATGATAAATAAGATGGAGGAGCGACAATAATGCCCCCCCCTACTTTCTAGGTCCTGGTGCGGGCTCTCTTAATGGACAATCTTAGTCCGACTTACTGTGTGGCTTTGCATCCTGCATAGAAGCTGCAGAGGGTAGAGAGAATGAGGTGGGCCTCATGAGTTACAGTGGCCCCGGCACCTTCCCTGGTATGCCCAGTGCTGACACCTGCTCTGACTAGGACCCTCTGATCCAGGATAGTTTAGGTCTGCTTAAAGAAATGATGTGAGAATAGAATTCCATATAGTGCAGCCACTGAATGACACTGCGGCGATAGTAGAGCCTGGAGAGCTTTGATCCTCGTCCTCGTTACTATGTTACTAGAAAGCAGCTGCAGGATATTATTCTGTAACTTGCAGGAGAAGATGCTACATGAGAGCCACCCGCTCTTCAGAGCGAAGATTGTGGCCCGGGGTGATGGGTCCCCACATTCCTTACTCGGCATTTCAGCTGCGCATGAATCAGAGCCACTCGCCTGGAGACAAGATCGGCTTTTTATCCACTGGAAACAAAAGGAACAGAAAAAATAACATAACATTTCAGCTGAAGATAACACAATAACAGGTTTACTGCTAAAGGCGCAATTTAATGGGGATGATAAAAATGTCAGCTGTGAGATGTTGGTCACGCTGAATATCGACCATGAGATTCATTCACAAATGAGAACTGTTATTATTGTTTATTTATAAAGTGCCATAATCTGCTGTGGTGTTGTACAAGGCAGAGATTACTGGGGGGGGGGGGGGGGGTTAAGACGAGTAACATACTTGCAATACTCTAAACTAGAGAACAAGGCCACCTGGATAGTCACCTCTTCCAGGATCCTTCTACAGCACACGTGGAGCAGTCTATTAGGATTGTGTGGCCGGCAGTTGCAGAGTAATGTTGCTCGGCAGCTCGCTGCTTGCGGGCTCATGGGATGCCCCTGTTCTCTAGTTTAGCAATGAGGAGGCAGCTATTCCTCCTTTATATAAAAGCCTCTCCCAGTGGCAGCAGAAAGAAAGAAGGATGCCAGAAAAGGAGGACGGGATGTGTGCTGCCCTCTGGAGGGATGCCAGAGAAGGAGGGGATGTGTGCTGCCCTCTGGAGGGATGCCAGAGAAGGAGGGGATGTGTGCTGCCCTCTGGAGGAGTGCCAGAGAAGGAGGGGATGTGTGCTTCCCACTGGAGGTGTGCCAGCGTAGAAGAAGGAGATGTGTGCAGCACTCTGGAGGGGTGCCAGAGAGGAAATAGGGGATGTGTGTCACCCTAGGGAGGGATGCCAGAGAAGAAATAGGGGACGTGAGTCACCCTACCGAGGGATGCCAGAGAAGAAGGAGACGAAGCGTGTGAGGGACGGCAAAGAAGGAGGGGAGGGACGCCAAAGAAGGAGGGGACATGTCCCGCCCTCTGGAGGGGTGCCAGAGAAGAAGGAGGGGATGTGTGCAGCCCTCTGGAGGGGTGCCAGAGAAGAAAGAGGGGACGTGTGCCGCCCTCTGAAGGAGTGCCAGAGAAGAAGGAGAGGGTGTGCCACCCTAGTGAGGGATGCCAGAAAAGAAGAAGAAGATGCATGCCACTCTATGGAGGGGTGCCAGAGAATAACAAGGCGGAATTTAATGGGGATTATAAAAATGTCAGCTGTGAGATGTTTGTCGCACTAAATATCGACCATGGAATTCATTTACAAATGAGCACAATTATTATTGTTTACTTATAAAGCGGCAGCATCTGCCGTGGTGTTGTACAAGGTTGAGAAAATAATGGGGGGTAAGACGAGTAACATACTTGCAATATTCTAAACTAGAGAACAAGGCCACCTGGATAGTCACCTCTTCCGGGATCCTTCTACAGCACATGTGGAGCAGTCTATTAGGCTTGCGTGGCCGGCAGTTGCATAGTAATGTTGCTCGTCAGCCCTGATAGACTGCTTGTGGGCACGTGGTATGCACAACCTCGAAAAACTAGGTATCCGGACACCCCTGTTCTCTAGTTTAGCAATGCTGATGCACAGCGGATGACCGGAGGCTATTTCTCCTTTATATAAAAGCCTCTCCCAGTGGCAGCAGAAAGAAAGAGGGATGCCAGAAAAGGAAGACGGGATGTGTGCTGTCCACTGGAGGGATGCCAGAGAAGGAGGGGATGTGTGCTGCCCTATGGAGGAGTGCCAGAGAAGCAGGGGATGTGTGCTGCCCACTGGAGGGGTGCCAGAGTAGAAGAAGGAGATGTGTGCAGCACTCTAGAGGGGTGCCAGAGAGGAAATAGGGGATGTGTGTCACCCTAGGGAGGGATGCCGTAGAAGAAATAGGGGATGTGTGTCACCCTAGGGAGGGATGCCAGAGATGAAGGAGACGAAGCGTGTTGCCCTCTGGATGGGTGCCAGAGAAGAAAGAGGGGCCTGTGCCGTCCTCTGGAGGGATGCCAAAGAAGGAGGGGACATGTTCCACCCTCTGGAGGGGTGCCAGAGAAGAAGGAGGAGATGTGTGCAGCCCTCTGGAGGGGTGCCAGAGAAGAAAGAGGGGACATGTGCCACCCTCTGAAGGAGTGCCAGAGAAGAAGGAGAGAGTGTGCCACCCTAGTGAGGGATGCCAGAGAAGAAGGAGAAGATGCGTGCCACCCTATGTAGAGGTGCCAGAGAAGAATGAGGGGGTGCATGCTGCCCTCTGGAGGGATGCCAAAGAAGAAAGAGAGGACATGTGCTGCCCTCTGGAGGGGTGCCAGAGAAGAAGAGGGTACATATGCCCTCCTGAAGAGCATCTGCTGCCACCACCCCTATCTCCAGTAGGAGAAGAACACATAAAAGACAAAGCAAAGATGTTCTCCCTCAGAGAAGGAGGGAGGATGTAGGGGCATACATAGGTTCTTTAGGGCCCAATAGTACATTAATGCTATGCCCACCCATATCATGTGCCCCAAGACCTGCCTCCGCCTATGGAGGGGTGCCAGAGAAGAAAGAGGGGGTGCATACCGCCCTCTGGGGGGATGCCAAAGAAGAAAGAGGGGATGTGTGCCACCCTATGGAGGGATGCCATAGAAAAAGTCGAAGTTGCGTGCCACCCTATGGAGGGGTGCCAGAGAAGAAATAGGGACGTGTGCCGCCCTCTGAAGGGGTGCCAGAGAAAAAGGAGAAGTTGCGTGCCACCCTATGGATGGGGTGCCAGAGAAGAAAGAGGGGTGTGTGCCGCCCTTTAGAGAGGTGCCAGAGAAGAAAAAGGGGACGTGTGCCGCCCTCTGGAGGGGTGCCAGAGAAGAAAGAGGGTATGTGTGGCACCCTAGGGAGGGATGCCAGAAAAGAAGGAGAATATGCATGACGTGCAGCGGGTGCCAGAGAAGAAAGAGGGGACAGGTGTCACCCTCTGGAGAGATGCCAAAGAAAAAGGAGAGGACATGTGCCATTCTCTGGAGGGGTGCCAGAGAAGAAGAGGGGACATATGCCCTCCTAAAGAGCATTTGCTACCACCACCACCCCCATCCCCAGTAGGAGAAGAACACATAAAAGACAAAGCAAAGATGTTCTCCCTCAGAGAAGGAGGGAGGATGCAGCATCATACATAGGTTCTTTAGGGCCCAATAGCACATTAACGCTATGCCCCCCTATGCCACGTGCCCCAAGACCCGCCTCCAGTTGGCAGCATTAACAGAGTGGATTGCCACTGGGAAGTAATGGTTTTCTACTCACCAAGTTACTGCATTTTTCTGTCACTATAGCAGCTCATCCAGGTGACATCAGCTCCCATGTGACACTGATACAAGCTGCTCGGGGGGATGGCGAAGTGAATGCGGCAACTTGTGACTAGTAAAACTTCGGATCCCAACCGCACTGTCCCATCCTCAGCCACAAGTTACAGTCAAGAAACGACCTTGGAGAACCTAAAAGCTATGTCCAAGGGGGACAAATTGCACCGGGCCCTTCTGCCACGGGCCTGGTAGCAGCTGCCTCCCCTTCCTTCTGGAGAACGCTGACGAGTTCTGGACAGAGCCAAGACAATGCTGGCGGGTGAGTATAGCAGATTATTTGTTTCTTTTACACTTATTATTATTATTATTGTTTATTTATATGGCGCCATCATCTTCTATAGCGCTTTACAAAGTAGTAATTACAGACAGGGTAGAAACATACGGTACATATACTATTTCAAATGCGGTTTTACAGAGTTGACAATGGATATTCTGAGTACAAGATACAATAGGGGAGAGAGCCCTGCCCTTGCGAGCTTACAGTCTAAAAGATGAGGGGTAAAGACGAGGGGGAAGGATCACACACAGTCAGTATTGAGCTTTGTGCCCTTTAGAGAATTGCTTAAGTCAGATTATATGCTTGTCTGAATAGGTGAGTTTTAAGGGCACCTTTGAAGGTTTTGAGGGTTGTGGAGTGGCGGATTGGGTGGGGGAGGGCATTCCAGAAGATTGGAGTTGCACGTGAGAAGTCCTGTAGGAGGGCATGAGAGGAGGTAACCAGAGTGGAGGACAGGAGAAGATCAGCAGCAGACACGAAGACTGCGTCTAGGTTGATATGGTTGCATTAGAGATGAGATGTAGGGAGAAGCCTGGTTGGAGATGAGATGTAGGGAGGGGCCTGGTTGGAGATGAGATGTAGGGAGGGGCCTGGTTGGAGATGAGATGTAGGGAGGAGCCTGGTTGGAGATGAGATGTAGGGAGGGGCCTGGTTGGAGATGGGATGTAGGGAGGGGCCTGGTTGGAGATGGGATGTAGGGAGGGGCCTGGTTGGAGATGAGATGTAGGGAGGGGCCTGGTTGGAGATGAGATGTATGGAGGGGCCTGGTTGGAGATGAGATGTAGGGAGGGGCCTGGTTGGAGATGAGATGTATGGAGGGGCCTGGTTGGAGATGAGATGTAGGGAGGGGCCTGGTTGAAGATGAGATGTAGGGAGGGGCCTGGTTGGAGATGAGATGTAGGGAGGAGCCTGGCTGGAGAGAGCTTTGTATGCGAGAGTTAGAGTTTTGAACAGGATTCACTGTGGGTCTGGCAGCCAGTGTAGGGACTGGCAGAGAGGAGCAGAGCCGGAGGAGAGATGGATGAGGCGAGCAGCAGAGGTTCAGGATAGATTGGAGGGGAGTCTGCTAGTTGGTAGCCAGGCAGTAGGAAAAGCAAGCAGGATGCTCGGCTGCATAGCTCGAGGCATCACCAGTAGGAAGAGGGAGGTTGTGATGCCGCTGTATAGAGCCCTGGTGAGGCCACAGCTAGAATACTGTGTGCAGTTCTGGAGACCTTACCTGCAAAAAGACATTATTCAAATAGAACGGGTCCAAAGGCCGGCAACAAAAATGGTGGAAGGACTTAAACTTAAAACTTATCAGGAGAGACTTAAAGAACTTAATCTGTACAGTCTGGAGGAAAGAAGGGAGAGGGGGGACATGATGGAGACCTTTAAATAGGATTGAATAAGGTTCAGGAGGGAAGTGTTTTTAAGAAGGAGCTTAATAATAGAATAAGGGGCCCAACCTGAAGCTAGTCGGGGGAAGATCAGGAGCAATGTTAGAAAATATTATTTTACAGAAAGAGTAGTAGATGCTTGGAATAAACTTCCAGCAGAGGTAGTTGAAAAATCAACAGTCACTGAATTTAAACATGTCTGGGATAAGCACACATCTATCCTAAGATACAGAGAACATACAGTATACACATAAGATACAGAGAACATACAGTATACACATAAGATACAGAGAACATACAGTATACACATAAGATACAGAGAACATACAGTGTACACATAAGATACAGAGAACATACAGTATACACGTAAGATACAGAGAACATACAGTATATACATAAGGGCAGACTAGATGGAGCGTATGGTCTCCTTCTGCCGTCAACCTTCTATGTTTCTATGTTTCTAAGGATGTTGCAGTAATCCAGTCGGGATATGACCAGGGCGTGCACTAGCATTTCAGTGGAGTCAGGTGAGAGGAAGGGACGGATGCGTGAGATGTTTTTAAGTTGGAGGCGACAGGAGGTGGCCAGGGAGTAAATATGTGAATATGTGTAAACACTTCCTGTTTAGCGGTATAGGGGTCCCAGGGACGCGTGTCGCGGCTCCTCCAATCTCACACGAGACGCGCCCACACATTGAGCGGTTATAAGCGTTATCACATTACTATTTTATCCATAGTTAGGGAGTGCCGCCATTTAATATACTGATCCGTAACCCCCTCCCCCCCATGATTTATTGTGTTCTGCTTTGGAGGTTTTCATATTTCCGAAGCCTCTTCAGGAGATTTTCATTACTCAGTAATATTATCCATCACCCGCTAACTCCATCCCAAGCGCCGCCGATTAATTGGGCGGAACTAGTTCTCACTTTCAGCGTAGTCAGAGCGGGAAGATTTACAATAACCCATTAAGGGCAGTTTTATTATAAATGTGTTCACTGTTATTAAAGGGAAACTCCAGAATCAAACTTAAAGCGGACCAAAACCCACTAAGCTTGTAAAACACATTTGGCCAAAGCCCCTTCCCTTCTTAGGGTGCAGAACTAGAAATGAATCATTTTGCTTTTTGATTCGCCCTAGAACACTGTTTTTTTTGCTTTTCCTCTCTGTAAGATGGCAGGTGATCAGTCACTGCATAGGCGTGGCAGTGACATCATTGCCACACATAACAGTGGCAATGAATGGAGGAGGCGGAGCTTTACAGCTAAAACAGGCGCCATTATCTGGGATTAGAGTGAAGCAGGAGCAGTGAAAATTGGCAAATGTTACTATTCATGGGGGATGCAATTCAGGGGATGTTAGTTAAAGTGGACCAAAACCCAGCGTGATCGGCCCAGGAATCTTATAGATCAATCCCCTTCCCCCATCCAAAATTGGGATGCCCGACGTGTGAAACCTCCCAAGTTGTTCTGTTCACTTACCTTGCTTCCCGGTCCAACAGCGCATCCGCTAACCCTCTAGCAGGGCATCTGTCAATGGCCGGCGCGGGCACGCTCCCTGTTAGAAGGAAGCAGGGGATGCATCGAGCCCGCTGGCCTTAGACGCTAGCTTGCTCCGAGCGTGCTGATTGGACGAGCGCCGTGCATGCGGCAAGAGATGAGTTGCGCTCGGCGACCTGGGGGTTTCAAACTGCGGGGCATCCCAGATCGGAGTGCCCCGGTGGAAAGGACCAAAACCCGGGATAGTAAAAATCCTGAGTTTTGGTCCACTTTAAAAAGTGGGTTTTGGTCTGCCTTAAAGACGAACATCCACCCGCCCCTCGGTCGAGTCTATAAGAATCTTGGGGCAGTGGTCTACCTCTTTATGGGATATGCCGATATGAGACACTCCACTGTGTGAAACCCTTTAGGCCACCGAAACAAACTCACCCCGGGTCTACGGCGCATGTACGTCCGCTCGCCCAATCAGCACTGTCGGATCTGCTCATGTCAGCTCGTCAGGCAAGCTTATCCGAGCGCCCTGTTGGTGGCATCCCCGCTACCCTCTAACAGGGATCGTGCCCGTGTCGGCCATTCACAAATGCCTGGCACTGGCATGCGCCTTGCTAGAGGGATAGCGGGGATGTGGCCGCGGCTCACGCATGCACCGTTGAACCGGAAAAGAAGGTGAGTTTATGGGCGACCTGGGGGGTTTGACACAGCGGGGCATCCCAATTGGGGGGGGAGGGATTCGATCGGCCTGGGAATATTATCTCTGTGGGTTTTGGTCCACTTTAACCTTTTCAAATGAGGGGGGCAAACCATTACGTTCCATTAGTTAAAGAGGACCAAAACCCACCCTGGGCAGGCATACTTGCCCCCCCCCGGGCACCCCGATCGTGGGTGCCCCGCTGTGTGAAACCCCCCAGGTCGCCCGAAAACTCACCTTCGCTCCCGGTCCTTTAGCAGGGTGCGTGCCCGCGCCAGGCATTTGTGAATGGCCGGCACGGGCACGCTCCCTGTTAGAGGGTAGTGGGGGATGTGGCCGCCAGCACGATCAGATCTGCTTGTATTAGATGAGCTCCTGGACGAAGGGACGGGAGCGTTTCCGAGCGCTGACTGAATGAGTGGCCGTGCATGCGCCGTAGAACCGGGAATAGGTGTGTTTGCCTCGCACCCCCAATCGGGGTTCCCCGTGGGAAAGGACCAAAGCCCAGGATAGTCAAAATCCTGGGTTTTGGTTGCTGGCAGTGTTCTCACCTGAGGAGGACAACTGCTGTTTAGCCAACGCTACTAATGAGCTCACCTGTTACAGTGGAAGGATTTCTGGGAATTGTAGTCAGTTTTTATTCAAGGCCACGAAAAGCAACGCCCACTGCAGCAGACACAGAGCCACAGGAATATAAGAAGCTTGGAAGCAGCGTGCTGATAAGTAAATCACAGGTCTGGGGGCACAAAACTAACACAAGTGTTTATTTTACATCACAGAAGAGGAAAACAATAAGGCAGAGCATCAAAAACCTGACAAAAGGGAGTTTTCTCCCTCTCTAAAGTGGACCAAAACCCAGGATTTTTACTATCCTGGGTTTTGGTCTTTGCTCCCCTGGCCACCCCGATCGGGGATGTCCCGCTGTGTGAAACCCCCAGGTCGCCTGATCTCGCTTCCCCTTCCCCGGTCCTACGGCACATGCACAGCCCTCCCATCCAATCAGCGCGCTCGGATGCACTCGAGCCCCTTCGTCCAAGTGCTTGTCTAATGTGAGCGGATCCGGGGGCGTTGGTGGGCACATCCCCCGCTACCCTTTAAAGAGGAACTTCGGACATAAAATAAAAAAGGGGCTGATGTTAATCCCCCCCCCCCCCCCCATCAGCCCCTACTTACCTTTTGGATGTTGCCTGTTGCTGCAGCGACATCCGGCTGCTTCGGGACCTGATCCGCAACCTCGCCGTCGGCTTAGCCGTCTGTAAATGACAGCACAGCTTTAGCCGGCCTCTTCAAAGTCCCGTACCGCTCAGCGAAATCTTGCAAGATTTCGGGCAGCTTCATCCTATTCATGGGCACTGCGCAATTGGAGGCAGTGTGCTGTGTCTGATGGGATGCAAGATGCTGTCGCCCGTCGGAAGGTCGCCCGGAATCCGAGAGACCCCCGGGGAGGTGAGTAGAAGCTACCCAAAGGTAAAAGCGGAACGGTGAGGTTTGGGGGAGGCTTTAACCTCCCCCAATGTTCCTCTTTAACAGGGAGGGTACCCATGCCGACCACTCACAAATGTCTGGCGCGGGCACGCGTCCTGTTAAAGGGATAGTGGGGACGGGCCGCTGTTCGTGCATGTGCCATTAGACTGGGAACGGAGGTGAGTTTTCGAGCAGCCTCGGGGGTTTCACACAGTTAGGCACCCCCAATCTGGATGTCCTGGGGGAGCTAGTATGCCTGCCCTGGAATCTGTTTATGACTTTCTTCCATTGCACAAAAAGAAGGAGCGCACCTTCCGTATCTTCATGCATGCCACTGCCCCATCTCATGCTGCAAAGATACCTCTGAGTCATTGGCTGCTATGGGCATAAAAGGAGAAGAACTTATGGTGTGGCCACCACCCTCCCCTTACTAAAGCCCAGGATTCTGACTATTCTGGGTTTTGGTCCTTGCCCCCCGGGGCCGCGCTGTGTGAAACCCCCCACGGTCGCCCGAACAAACTCACCTCTTCCCGGTCCTACATCGCATGCGTGTCTGCTCGTCTAATCAGCACGCTCAGATCTGCTCCCGCCCCTTCGACTAAGCCTCCGTCTAAGGCGAGGGGCTCCGAGTGCACTGGTGGCCGCATCCCCCGCTACCCTCTAACAGGAAGTGTGCCTGCTCACACATGCACCGTTGGCCTGGGAAAGAAGGTGAGTTTCTGGGTGACCTGGGGGGTATCACACAGCGGGGCATTCTGATCTTGGATGACCCATGGGGAGGGAATCTAGCAGCCCTGGAATCCAATACGAATACTTTATTTGTCACCAAGTAGGTACAGAATACATACAAGGAATATTTTCTGGAAGGGGGGTTCTCCATAGAGGTTGAACATTTGCTAGACGCACATACTATATACATCGGGGGGTTCAAACATTTGCTAGATATACATATTACACAACACATAGTATACAACTAGATATACATATTATACAAGGGGCATTAGTTACATACGACAATTCGTTTGCTACTGGTTATGCGCTGGGGACCGAAAGTTCTTGCAGGATTATTAAAGTTGGTCGTTTAGTGCTTTAACAGCTAGTGGGTAGAAACTGTTTTTGTACCGGGTGGTCCTGGATGAGATAGCTCGGTACCTCCGTCCAGAGGGTAGGAGATTGAAGAAGGGGTGACCTGGGTGTGTGGGGTCTCCAACTATTCTTTTTGCCCTTGAGCAGATCCTTTCCTTGAATTGTTCATCTAGGTCAGGTAGGGGACATCCTGTGATCCGCTCAGCAGTCCTGGTGATCCTCTTCAGCCTGTTCTTGTCCTTGGCAGTGGTCCCACAATACCAGGCAGTGAAGGAGGAGGTCAGGAGTGAGCCTACTGCACCGATGTAGAAGGTCTTCAGGATCTTTTTAGACATTCCGTATTTCACAAGTTGTCTAAGGAAATAGAGTCTCTGTTGAGCCTTCTTTAGGACAATGGTGGCTTGTCTACTCCACTTCAAGTCGTCCGTTATCATCGTGCCAAGAAATTTTGCGCTGGTAGCGATTTTGACCTCATCCTTACCCATGGAGATGGGACGGTGCGCTGGGTGGGACCGCCTGAAGTCGACAATCAGCTCAACCGTTTTCTCGGTGTTGAGGATGAGGTTATTCTCTTCGCACCAGGTTACCAGATTTGTTATTTGTGTTCGGTATGGAGACTCGTCTGTGTTGTTGATGAGGCCTACAAGAGTTGTATCATCTGCAAACTTGATGATTTTGATTGATTGGTCTGTGGACTTAAAGTCATTTGTGTATTTCGAGAAGAGGAGGGGGGATAGAACGCAGCCTTGTGGTGCGCCTATATTGGTGGTTCTGGATGAAGAGATAAAGGGGCCCAGTTTGACTCTCTGGGTCCTGTTTGTGAGGAAGTTGGTGATCCAGCCAGAGAGATCCGGTAGGATGCCCAGTGAGAGCATTTTCCTATTCAGGATTTGGGGATCTATGGTATTGAAGGCGAATGAGAATAGATTCCTGGGCCGATCTCTGTGGGCTTTGGTCCAATTTAATTCTACTGGGAATATTTGGCATATCTTTAAGCAAAGGATACATTTAAGATGAGGCAGCACCAACAAAATTGATAAAGGTAATGTAACAGTTGTGTACTGCCTAGACCAATCTCCTCCAATAATTGAGATAAAGAAAATATAGGGAGGTGCCCCAACCACAGGACCCCCCACAGAGGGGAATATACTCCAGTCAAGGACTGACAATTGCACTAACATATAGATACAAACATATATGATTGTATTTAGGCAAAAACATCAAACTACACCTTTAAAATGTACTTTAAAGCGGACCTTGAGCATCATTTAATGAAAAGCCCAAACCCTTAAAAAATTATTCCCCAGCATCTAAAATTAATATATTTAACGTTTTTAGTTACTTACTTTTTATTCTTTCCCTCACTAGCCTGCAACTCTGTTCAGGACTCTAGAATACGGGCGCCGCCACCTTGGAAAGATGTACGTTATGGCAGTGCGTGTGTGTGTGTGTGTGTGTGTGCCGGGCATTTGTTTCAGAATATTATTTATATTCTTATTTACCTCCTCTAACCCTGCGGGTGAGTAATTTAGATTAAACAAATGATCCAAGTTTTTGGGGAGTAGAACCTCTAAATATTTTCAATACGACACCCATGTGGTATGTAAAAATTATTTTGTTGCACAGATTCAGACCTTTGCTGAAGTGTTTTAGGGAAACACTGTAAAATGCCTTTTCGGCTTTGACTGTTAGCATCAGGGTATTAGAATTTTGTTGAGCTATACGAGAAAGAAATAGCAGAGGCGGCAATCGCGCTGTTGTGTGGTACCCCTCTATCACGCATGAAGCATGCTTGGAATGGTGAGATAATGGAGTGATCGGTTCTATTAACAATTAGGTTTGCATAGATATTTAGATCGACATTTATTAGTAATAATTAGAGCAGTGTGATGAGTCTTGTTCAGGTATGAGTTTTATAACGGTGCAATTCATGTTTTTGCTTAGGAGTTATAAGTACTCCACCTGCCATGCTCCCAGACCCAGGAAGAGCCTATCTCCCAAAGTGTCCTACACAGGGGTCATCCTTTAACACATACCCCCAAATGCACCTAAACCACAGGGGGTGTCCCCTGTTTGTTTGATTCACGGCCGTCTCAATCCACTATAGTTGGGAAGTGCTGCAGCTGGGTTGCTTTGCCACAATCAGCTCTGGTAGCTGCTGCGCACTCCCGGCAAAGCTGCGGATAGCAGGGAAATGGACCAGCTAAGCCGATTCAGCCCACCACTGCTTCTGGTCACAATGAACAGTTACCAGAGCTGGTGGTGAAATGGCCAGGGTGGCACCTAGGACCATTGTGGCTCAGGTCAGCATTGTGGATTCTAGGTTGCTGAAGATACAAGATAATATTTTAGGTCTCAAAAAAGGTAAAGCAACACAACAGACATGGGTAACAGTCAGTTAGGCCATCGGTCAAGAAAAGCAAGCCTCAAATTCTTGCCAATGGCGGGACAAGCTAGGATAGACACACCTTTCCTAATTTCTGATTTGGTAATCTGTGATCTTATGTAAAGCTTCCTGATCTGATCTTGACAGAGCTTTGGCCTTGACTTGTTGGGCTTCACATTTGCTTTTATAGTCTAAGAGACCTGCTGATTTGATTGATAACTACCTCTCTGGGGTAATTTGATTTGAAGCTCCTATTCTGACTCCCTGGTTTCCAGCTTTGGCCTCAAGGTCATTTTACAGACGTGTCATGCGCGGGAGAGGGAGGGGTAATTGTTGGTCTCAAATGCTTCCAGCAGTATATCTTGCTCACTGCCTCACTTGCCTGGAGGCATTCGTGGTTTAAGTAGACAGGTAGCCTTGGCTTGTCATATGGATGACATGACAGCCCCTTGCTCTAAATTCTTAGATCTTTTCCGATTATGTTCTTGTCACAAACAAATCTACTTCTGTGGGTTCATTCACCCAGTACGAACAATGCAAAATGTGTCACAATGGCTTTTATCCTGAATGTAGAGCTTTTTAACACTAGACTAAATCTACAGGTAATAATAGTGATGTCACTGATAACAAAAGTCAACCGGTCAATTTGGTCAAGTCAAGTTCAGGCTCAGAACCTAACCAATGTTGGGTCAAGGAACACCGTTAGAAAGCATGACCTTGCTGGACTTCTCATGTGTTCAGCTCTGCTGACCATGATAGACAGGGACAACCCCAGCACAGGGCAAACCTGGGCAATTGCCAGAGCCCCTAGCCTCTTCAGGGGCCCACTCAGGCTCACACTTATCCATGGTATTATTTTACAGTGGTCCCAAACCACCGAATGGTGGGTGTTGTGTGCAGATCTGCTCATGGCTGGCCTCAGCAGCAAGGGATGATCAGCAACAATGGAGAAGGTGGCATGGAATAGAGGTGGCGAGAACCAGGTGACAACTGGCAGCAATGATGGAGTCTTTAGTGGCAGCGGAGCAAGCAGTAAGGGCTGAAGGGTGCTTGGTGGCAGTAGAGAATGCAACAAGAGCAAGAGGACGGCTGGTGACTATACGGAAGGCAATAAGGACCAGAGGGTGATCAGCAGCAGAAGATGAGCCATTTATGACAGCGGAGCTGAAAGGAGACATCATGTGACTCACTACTTTGGGGCCCAGTAAGACTCTCTTGCCCAAGGGGCCCCACAAACCTAGATCTGGCCCTGATGATAGAACATGATTCCATTCAGATTTCTGTTTCGTTGGTTTCTACCTTGGGCTTGAGATGACCTCATGCCAAAGTTATCCCTCTTCCTGCTTTGCCCTTGGGGGACTGTTGGTCCCAAACTCCATATATTGGGTTTTTTGTCCAAGACAATTGTGTTTCAAGTACAGTATAGATTTATATACAAGATCCAAATTAGAGATGAGCTGGACAGAAATCTCCAAATACTGTTAAAAGTCTATTGGAGGGATTTTGGCAGTTTTTTAATATTAAAAAAGTCCCCCCCCCCCCTTTGGCTACCAGTCTGGTGCACTAGGCATAGAGCCTGTTAAATCAGGGCTTAGTGGCCAGCCTTTTACCTTCGACACAGGTTTGGTGCTAGGAGCACTGCGCTCATGTCAATGGGACCTGGCCTCTTCTGCACCCTGCTGGCTTGTGAGGTGTGGGTAATGGGATTTGGGGATTTTTTGGCCATACGGTCCGATGTGGACCGTATGTCATTGTATATGGTCATTGTATGCTTGAGCAATTTTTCCCATGGGTTCCCTGTTGGCTCCTGTTATGCTGGCATTTGGGCTGATGGTGATTGTGCATTGGTGGATCCTCTTTCTAATCCTAATCCACAGATCTTTCTAAGGTCCTAACTAGTTTTTTTTTTTTTCAGACTGGAGTTAAAGTTGAATCTGACCTTTGTCCAAAATTTTAGTCCCGTTCGGCCATCTCCCTCTTTTTCATTTGCTTCAACTGGCACCAGATGGGCAGCATCCTCTCTGCAAAGCCTAAACCCTTAAAAAACTATTCCCCAGCATCTAAAATTAATATATTTTAAGTTTTTAGTCACTTACTATTTATTATTTCCCCCACTGGGCTGCAACTCTGCACAGGACTCTAGGGTACGAGTGCCGCCATCTTGGCTCAGTAGCATCACATACTGAGGAGAGGAGAGGGGTCAGAAGTGCAGGGGGCGGGTTATAGAGCTGGGGTCAGCAATCCCAGAATGCAGAGCGTCACAGTCAGAAGACACATCCTGTTTGCAGGCAGCCTGAGATTCCATGGGCTGCCATCTTGGAAGTTAAAAGGCTCATAAAATACAGTAGATGCAGGCAGGATGATTTTTAATGTGAGCAATCTGTATGTAGGTGGTAGGGGAAACATACAAGATAACCTCTTGTCCAGGGTGAAGATCTGGATTAATGTGGGCAATCTGTATGTACAGGGTGGGGGAAACATACAAGATAGGCTCTCATTCAGGGTGAAGGTCCGGATTAATGTGAGTAATCTGTATGTAGGGGATGGGGGAAACATACAAGATAACCTCTTGTCCAGTGTGAAGGTCCGTGGTCCGTTTTAATGAGAATTGGGAGTCAATGGCCTCGATTCAATAAGGGTAGAAAAAAATTCTCATGGTAGTAAAAGATTCAATTCATGAGAAAAAAGCCTGAGAATGTCACTGTTACTGAATCACTAGATAAAAGGACAATGAAAGTCAATGGCACTTTTTTACTCCTAAGAAAAGTAGAGAACTGTTTCCTCCTTTCTACACTGTAGTAAAAGCTGCCATTGACTTTCATTGTCTTTTTTTCTAGTGATTCAGTAACAGTGACATTCTCAGGCTTTTTTCTCATGAATTGAATCTTTTACTACCATGAGAATTTTTTTCTACCTTTATTGAATCGAGGCCTTTAAATCGGGGAAAATTCTGAAAGGAAAACCTTTCCTGACAATTGTGCTTACGCTTGCACATCAAACGATCCCCAACAAGGTTAAACCTTTTCTAGCGACTTTTATCCCGACTTTAGCTATTCTACCAAGCCTAGCTGTAATAACTGTGATGTCATCAGGGATTTTCTTGGCTTGAAACATAGGCCCTTATTTAACAAGGGGTAGCGACAGGTAGCGACTGGTGAGCGGCCGGTAATGACGGGCCCCGCCACGAGAACGCCGGCTCCCCACCACAATCACACATTTATCAAGCCGATCCTGCTTAGCGACTGAGATAGCGCCATATAGCGACTCATTCATCATTATTCCAGCCTCACCCCACAGCGCCAGCGTCTGACCTTGAACAGCGACAGGTATGACCTCTCGCTACCTGGCGCTCTCCAATGCATTTCAATGGAACAATCTTTAAATATTCATAATTCATTGTTATGAATTTTTTTTTTTTTTTAAATGTGAAAAATTCTGTGACCACTTCTGCCATGTTAGATAATTTTTTTAAGGGAAAAAAATGTACAGAATTGATATTACAGGTCTGATATTAATGTATTCATATTACAAAATTATTTTAAAAACTTGTTTTTTTTGGTTTCCAAAAATATGGTTGTTTGGGGGTTAAAAAACTACTTTTAACCCATCGCCGCCAGCGCTCTGGGGTTTAAACATGCATTTCACAGCGCGATAATTTTTTGAGTGTGATTTTTTAATGAATATGCTGGGAGCCGGTCGCTAGGGCCATTCACTGTCATGCGCTCCCATACAGCGCGGAACCTGTCAAACCCCGTATTCAACATTACCGGACACCGACTGAGTCGCTGTCAACAACCGAACAACGGCCAAGCACAGCGAATACTAGCGGGCGCTGTGAAAATACCGCTACAGTCGCTCATCTGTCGCTACCTGGCGCTATTAATGAATCGGCCTCAAAGTAGCAAATGTGTGAGCATTTAAAAGATGCCCTGACCTTTTCACAGTGCTGCAGATGAATGATTCCATATATTGACCTGACAGCGATGGATGCCGTACAGACAGGCAATATCTGCTGGCAACGCGTCATAGTCATCACACCGCTAATCTAAGGCTCTGGATGCTACACGATATTTTTAGACAATGTCTATTCAATTATTGATGAAACGTAGATGGATGTTTGCTTTCATTGCTCTGAGATATAGGTATGATCGTAAATAAATTATTAAGAATACTAAAGAAAATCTATTAACAAGCTAAAGGTTGCCGACTGGGTCAGGATTTAGCAGATTGAGTCTTATGAAACATTTTTATGGAATAATTCTATTTCCCGACTGTTCCTCCCTAGCCTTTGGTTTTGGAAGCGGAGGGGGTTACACATGTAGAATGGTTTACCTTCTAAAAGTGGACCTTTACCCTGAATACGAGTGTAGCGATAACCCTTATCGCCGGAGGGCTTCACCGCCCGAGACGTCCTTTCCCAATGGTGAGAGGTGCTGCTGGAATTCCAGAGTCGTCCGTGAGGAAACAGGAACAGCCCTTACAAGGGCTAGTGAACTGTAATATAGCGTTTCCCCCAATAAGAGACAGAACTCAGTATTGAGGGTGAAGGTGAAGTGTCTTTATTAGTGCCACTCTAGGCCTTATATACACAAGTCTCCATGCAATGGGACCTCCCCCGTGGACCTCATGACAAATACACAGACCAACTCTGCCGGTGACGCAATCAGCAAAACAATAGGCGTCTGTAATACACTCAATCAGAACAATGCCATTGCCTGTGACGTAATCAATTAACACAAAGGCAGTTTATAATACAATCCAAACTACAATGACCTAATTAAGAAAAGGCCAGTGAATGGCCCGGTGGGCAACTGAATAGTGATGACATCCAAAAGACAGAGCGTCTGTCACAATGCCCCCTTTTTGTGGAACACCCGGCAGACCCGGATTGACCCTGTTCGGGTTAACGTGGGGCTGTCCGGACTCTTGTTATGGGCAGAGTTCTGTTTGCCGGGATAATCCATCTGCATTACCGTTTTGTCTACCGGGCCTGTATTGGATTGTAAAATTATATGGCTGCAGGGCCAAGCTCCATCGCAATAGTCGTCCGTTGTCCCCTGCGACCCGGTTCAGCCATACCAAGGGATTGTGGTCTGTGATCAAGGTGAATTCACGCCCATACAAATATGGAGTAAGTTTTTTCAAAGCCCATACCAACGCCAAACATTCTTTTTCCACGGCCGCATAGCTCACTTCCCGAGGTAACAGTTTCCTACTGATATACGCAACAGGGTGCTCGCCTCCATCTTCTCCCACTTGACTTAGAACTGCTCCCAGTCCGAACATGGAGGCATCTGTGTGCACGATGAAACGTTTGTTAGCGACTGGGGCAGCCAACACAGGAGCATTCACTAAGGCAGTCTTTAGCGCTTGAAAGGCCTTTTCACAGTCGGGGGACCACAGGACCTGTCTGGGTAGGTTCTTTTTCGTCAAGTCAGTCAAGGGTTTGGCCACTGCACTATAGTCTGGGACAAACCGTCTGTAGTACCCTGCGGTCCCCAGGAAGGCCAGTACTTGGGTCTTAGTAAGCGGTGTGGGCCAGTTAGCAACTGCTTCGATCTTGGCAGGCTCTGGTCTCTGTTTCCCACACCCCACCCGATGTCCCAAATACTGGACTTCTGCCATACCCACATGGCACTTATCTGGTTTCAGTGTCAGGCCGGCGGCCTGAATCTGATCTAACACTGCCCCTACATGCCTTAAGTGTTCTTCCCAGGAGTCACTGTAGATCGCAATATCATCCAGGTATGCACAGGCAAATTCCCGGAGGCCATCAAGAAGTCTATCCACCAAGCGTTGGAACGTGGCTGGGGCGTTTTTCATCCCAAATGGCATGAACTTAAACTGGTACAAGCCAAACGGGGTGACAAAAGCTGACTTGGGGATAGCCTCTTCAGCCAAGGGAATCTGCCAGTACCCCTTGCAGAGGTCGATGGTGGTCAGATAGCGACCCCTGGCGATACGGTCTAGTAGTTCGTCTACTCGGGGCATGGGGTAAGCATCGGTCACTGTTTTTTCATTTAACCGACGATAGTCCACGCAGAATCGGGTAGTCCCATCTTTTTTCGGGACTAGGACTACTGGAGATGCCCACGGGCTATCGGATGGCTCAATGACGCCTAACCTCAACATTTCCTGTATCTCCCCTCTCATCCCTTCACGGACCGCTTCAGGTATCCGGTAGGGGGGCTGTCTAAGGGGGCTTTGCCCAGGGGTTTCTACCTTGTGGGTGGTGAGAAAGGTACAACCTGGTTCTTGTGAAAATGTTTGTCGTTTACTCGCTAGTAAGTGGAGCATCTGCTCCCTTTCGGTGGGAGTTAGCCGGTCCCCTAACTGGACTTGGTGGATGGGGTCACTCTGGGGTTGTCTATCTAAAAGGTCGGGTAATGGTAAAGTGTCTTGGTCGTCAGTAGCTGGGGCACATACAGCTGCTACGTCCTCCGGCCTCTCCTGATATTCTTTTAACATATTTACGTGAAAGGACCGCCTTATCCTCTCATCTTTACAGCTAGCGATGACATACGTGGTGTCACATAGCTGCTCTACTACTTTATAGGGACCTTGCCATGCTGCCTGTAGTTTATCAGTCTTGATGGGTTTCAAGACTAACACCTTCTGTCCTATCTGGAATGTACGCTGACGGGCACTCCTATCATACCATACTTTCTGTCGTCCCTGGGCCGCCTGGAGGTTCTCCTTTGCCATCTGGGCTAATTGCTCCATGCGGTCCCGGAGCTCTACCACATATGATACGATGGGAGTCCCTTCCCTCTCGGTCTCTCCCTCCCAGTGCTCACGAATGAGATCTAGGGGGCCTCGTACCCTCCTCCCATATAATAGTTCAAAGGGAGAGAACCCAGTGGATTCCTGTGGCACCTCTCGGTATGCAAACAGGAGGTGAGGTAGGAATCTCTCCCAGTCCCTGTAGGTGTCTGTGAACATCTTCAACATTTGCTTTAGGGTCCCGTTAAAGCGCTCACAAAGACCATTGGTCTGGGGGTGATACGGGGAGCTGAACAAGGGCTTAATATCACAGGCCTCCCATAACTGGCGGGTTAGGTCTGCGGTAAACTGCGTCCCTTGGTCAGATATGATTTCTTTTGGGAAACCTACTCTGGTGAATATCCCAACTAGGGCACTGGCAACAGTATCTGCCTGAATATTTGAGAGGGCTACGGCTTCCGGGTATCGGGTGGCATAGTCCACCACTGTAAGTATGTACTGCTTACCCGACTGACTCGGTCGCTTGAGGGGTCCTATTAGGTCAACTGCTATCCGGCTAAATGGCTCCCCAATAACTGGCATAGACAGTAGTTGAGCTTTAGGGTGGTCTCCCCTCTTCCCTACTCTTTGACATATATCACAGGTCCTACAGTAGTTTCGTACATCCTTGGAAACTCCCGGCCAGAAAAAGTGCTGGGTTATTCTGCCTGTTGTGCGAGATACCCCCAGGTGTCCTGCTAGTGGGATATCGTGTCCAATTCGCAGAAGCGCCAGCCGGTATTTTTGGGGTACTACCAGCTGGCGTCTCTGCGATGGGACTGTCCCATGGCTGCGGGTGACCGACACCCTATATAGCTTACCCTGCTCCCACATGAATCCCTCTCCTTCTAACCCTCTCTCCCCTGTCTCAGCCCTATCCCTGTACTTGGTGAGTGAGGGATCTAGCTTAGTCTCTAACCCAAACTCCTCTGGGTTGTCCCAGGCTACCGTCTCAGTTAGATCATCAGTGTGTCTTACCTGGGTCTCCCCGACCAGTGGACTGGAGTCGGCAGCTCGGCCTTGGGCCCGAGTTGTAACAGGGTTGATGCTGGCTGGCATAGAGGTAGCGTAGGCAGAAGTCATTGGTCCTAGATCATTTCCCAATAGTACTTCTGCTGGTAAGTTGTCCATAAGTCCCACCTGTACCCTGCCGGATCCAGCGCCCCAGTCAAGATGTACTCGGGCGGTGGGGAGTCGAAACACAGCTCCTCCCGCCACCCTTACTGCAACGGTGTGTCCGGTGCGGTCTTTGTTCTTGACCAAATGAGGTTGCAGCAAGGTAAGTGTGGCTCCGGTGTCGCGTAATCCTTGCGCGGTGCGCCCATTGACTCGTACCTCCTGGCGATGGTGCTGTCGGTTGTCTGGGATGGCCGCTTGTATGGGATCAGCTTCATACAGTACTCCCAGATACTCTTCCGAACTGCTCTCAGCTTCCAAACAGTGTGCCACAGGAGTACGGGAGGTGGAAGGTTGTGTTTGCCTCCACGTGTTTCGGGGAGGCTCTAGGGCGCAATCACTGCGATAATGTCCCCATTGTTTGCAACGATGGCACTGAACTGTGGAGAGGTTCGGTTGCTGCGCTGGCCTATGTGGCCCAGAGTCACGAGTTGGCGCTGAAGCCACAGGTGCTTGAAACTTAATGGGAGGTGGTGGTTTTGGAGCGGACTGTTCTGTCCGGCGAGCATCAGTGTACTCGTCGGCTAGACGAGCAGCCTCAGGTAGCGTTAGAGGCCTCCGGTCACGTACCCACTCTCTTAGTTCTGGTTGCAGGGCATTGAGAAAGTGTTCTAGTAAAAACAACTGTAGTACATCCTCAGCGGTCGTGGCTTTGCATCCAGTGACCCAGTGTGATGCTGTACGATGGAGCCGACATGCCCACTCCGTGTAAGAATCCCCTCCCTTCTTTTGGGATTCCCGAAATCGTCGCCTGTAGGCTTCCGGGGTGACAGCGTACCGGGCTAACAAAGCCTCCTTTACCAGATGGTAGTGTGGTAAGTCCGCATCAGGGATGGCCCGGAAAGCATCGGAAGCTTTCCCAGATAGTTTCCCTGATAATATGGTGACCCATTCCTCCGTGGGTACCCGGTGTAAAGCGCACTGCCGTTCAAAATCGGCCAAAAATCCGTCAATCTCGTCGTCACTTTCCTGGAAGGACTTAAATGCTGCAAATGGAATCTTTCTCCCCCCAGTGTAACTGAGGCTGAGAGGCTGCTGGGTTGAAAGTCGCCGATCTTCCCTTCGCTTACTGGCCTCTGCCTCCGCTGCGGCAAAGACTCGGTCGATCAGTTCCTGTGATGGATTCGGGCCATAGACCGACAATCTGTTCCGAACCGCTTGAACAAGAGCAGCGTCTTCATCGATCTCTATATTGGTTTCGGTCCTCACTGCTGCACGATCCATTTCGATCAGCTCGGCTATCAGTTCCTGACGTGGGCGGTTGCTAGCTGACCTTCCCCGGCTCTCGAGTAGATCCTTCAGGGTCAGCCTTTTCAACTTGTCATACTGACTCTCCATCAGGGTAGCACTCTCTCTGGGTACAAAGGACCATCCGACCGCTTGCCACCAAATGTAGCGATAACCCTTATCGCCGGAGGGCTTCACCGCCCGAGACGTCCTTTCCCAATGGTGAGAGGTGCTGCTGGAATTCCAGAGTCGTCCGTGAGGAAACAGGAACAGCCCTTACAAGGGCTAGTGAACTGTAATATAGCGTTTCCCCCAATAAGAGACAGAACTCAGTATTGAGGGTGAAGGTGAAGTGTCTTTATTAGTGCCACTCTAGGCCTTATATTCACAAGTCTCCATGCAATGGGACCTCCCCCGTGGACCTCATGACAAATACACAGACCAACTCTGCCGGTGACGCAATCAGCAAAACAATAGGCGTCTGTAATACACTCAATCAGAACAATGCCATTGCCTGTGACGTAATCAATTAACACAAAGGCAGTTTATAATACAATCCAAACTACAATGACCTAATTAAGAAAAGGCCAGTGAATGGCCCGGTGGGCAACTGAATAGTGATGACATTCAAAAGACAGAGCGTCTGTCACAACGAGCCTATCTTATATGTTTCCCACACCCTGTACATACAGATTGCTCACATTAATCCGGACCTTCGCTCTCAATAAGAGCCTATCTTATATGTTTCCCACACCCTGTACATACAGATTGCTCACATTAATCCGGACCTTCACCCTGAATAAGAGCCTATCTTATATGTTTCCCACACCCTGTACATACAGATTGCCCACATTAATCCGGACCTTTACCCTGAATAAGAGCCTATCTTATATGTTTCCCACACCCTGTACATACAGATTGCTCACATTTATCCGGACCTTCACCCTGAATAAGAGCCTATCTTATATGTTTCCCACACCCTGTACATACAGATTGCCCACATTAATCCGGACCTTTACCCTGAATAAGAGCCTATCTTATATGTTTCCCCCACCCTGTACATACAGATTTCTCACATTGATCCGGACCTTCACCTTGAATAAGAGTCTATCTTATATGTTTTCCACACCCTGTACATACAGATTGCCCACATTAATCCGGACCTTTACCCTGAATAAGAGTCTGTCTTATATGTTTCCCCCACCCTGCACATACAGATTTCTCACATTAATCCGGACCTTCACCTTGAATAAGAGTCTATCTTATATGTTTCCCACACCCTGTACATACAGATTGCTCACATTAATCCGGACCTTCACCTTGAATAAGAGTCTATCTTATATGTTTCCCACACCCTGTACATACAAATTGCCCACATTAAAAATCATCCTACCTGTACCTACTGCCTTTTCTGCTTTTAAACATCCAAGATGGCGCATGGAGCATCAGGCAGCCTGCAAACAGGAAGTGTCTTCTGACTGTGTCGCTCTGCATTCTGGGATTGCTGACCTTTCCCTGACACCCAGCTCTGCTCTGTCTGTGCAAAGCACAGCTATAACCCCGCCCCCTGCACTTTATCCCACTCTCCTCTCCTCGGTATGTGTGATGCTTCTGAGGCAAGATGGCGGCGCCCGTATCCTAGAGTCCTGAACAGAGTTGAAGCCCTGTGGGGGAAAGAATAATAAGTAAGTGACTAAAAACTTAAAATATATTAATTTTAGATGCCGGGGAATAGTTTTTAAGCGTTTAGGCTTTTCATTAAATCACGCTGAAGGTCCAGTTTAAGTATTTTCTTATTCCTATGATTACTGTTTTCACTATAGCTATTGTTTTGCTACCCATGGTTCTCTCTAACCTACTCTCTCTAATTTCCTGCATTGTATTGTATTACTCTATTATATGAGAATTTTTGTGTTTGCTACCTAAATGTTCTTCCACTGCATTTGGAACATTAGGTCTGATTATAAATCAGTGAGTTTATTGTATAGCTCTCTCTCTTTTTATGTTACTGTGAGTTCCTTAGAGGAAGCTGCTAAATGGCGAAAAGCGTAAGGGGCAGCAAATTTCACATTGCCACAGTGTGCTAGTCCTTTATCATCTTGTACAGCATTGAGTCATTTACATACCTCTACATGTATGATGACAGATATGTTTCAATATGTATCTGTGGTCTACACCTTCTTTACAAAAAGACGAATCCAGTCATTTTAATCATTCAGTAATGTTGGGCAACCCAAACCACAAAGTCCCAAACCCTTACACGGAAGGCCATATTCAAGTTTGCCGTTCATCCCGAACCTGCTGAGCCCATCAACCAGCTTAGAGGCCGATTCATTAATAGCGCCAGGCAGCGACAGTTGAGCGACAGTAGCGGCATTTTCAGAGCACCCGCTAGTAGTCGCTGTGCTTGGCCGTTGTTCTGTAGTTGACAGCGACTCAGTCACTTTGCCGTAATGTTGAATATTGGGTGAGGAGTCGCTATTTGACAGGTTCCGCGCTGTATGGGAGCACATGACAGCGAATGGCCATAGCGAACGCTCCCAGCATATTCATTAACAAATCACGCTCAAAAAATTCTCGCGCAGTGAAATGCATGTTTAAACCCCAGAGCGCTGGCGGCGATGGGTTAAAAGTAGTTTTTTAACCCCCAAAGAACCATATTTTTGGGAAAAAAAACGTTTTTCAAAACATTTTGTAATATGAATACATTAATATCAGACCTGTAATATCAATTCTGCACAATGTTTTTTTTTTTGTTTTTTTTTTACCTTAAAAAATATATCTAACATTGCAGAAGTGGTCACAGAATTTTTGACATTTAAAAAAAAAAAAAAAAACATTAATAACAATTAATTATGAATATTTAAAGATTGCTCCATTGAAATGCATTGGAGAGCGCCAGGTAGCGAGAGGTCATACCTGTCGCTGTTCAAGGTCGCTCGCTGGCGCTGTGGGGTGATGCTGGAATAATGATGAATGATTCGCTATCTGGCGCTCTGTCAGTCGCTAAGCAGGATCGGCTTGATAAATGTGTGATTGCGGAGGGGAGCCGGCGTTCTCGTGGCGGTGACCGTCATTACCGCTCGCTCACCATTCGCTACCTGGCGCTATCCCTTGTTAAATAAGGGCCTTAATCTATGTGGAGTGTGCAACAGGAAGCAGCTGTGCACTTACCTGAGCCTGCGATCCGGTCGGTGGGTGGAGTTCTTTGCCTTTCAAATTGGCTATGGTTGCTGCTCCCATGGGCGAGGACACTGGCAGCTGGCAATAGAAGTGCTGCTAACCAGTGTTTTAATCAATGGGAGAAGCAGCCACATTTCTGTAGCCCCTGTAGTAGGCAATTTTACTGGGAAAGAACGCTGACCGTGGACCGGAGAGCCGACTCAGGTAAGTGTACAGCTGCTTCCTGATGCACACTCTGCATTTGTTTAAAGTGCCCCACCACTATTTTTTTTAAGTGTTCCCATTCTGGGGTCGGTGAGGAGTAGGGGGGAAGATGGGCCCCCAGAGGCAGAATCGCCCTCCAAGGTTTGGGCCCCCATTGATTTTTTGAGTAACGGGTTCGGGTCGAATTACTGATATATAAACACATAAATCTTTTCCAGAGTTTGAGAGATTTCTCATTGGTGATGAGCTAAGCAACCCCCTATTTCGTTCAAGGTAAAGGTGTCCTATAATTTGTGTTTTTTTTTTACGGGAGACACAAAGCCAACCCCCAGTTGAGTCTATAAATGACTGCTGATTTATTTGGCACAGTTTTTTGTTGCTCTGGAAGACCTTGAACAAACACTGGGGTCATACTATTAGGCACCAGGCTTTTCCGAATTCCCATGCTTGCCCCAAATTATTTGAGCTGTTCTAGGGGTCCTGCTGTACATCAATGGCCTCTGTCTGCCAAATAACACCAGTTCTGTGCTGCCTGCCCATCACCTCTGCCTGCCAACTGAATGATTCTGATCTGCTTGCCCATTGTCCCTGCCTGCCAACTGATTCTGATCTGCTTGCCCATCACCTCTGCCTGCCAACTGACTGATTCTGATCTGCCTGCCCATTGCCCCTGCCTGCCAACTGAATGATTCTGATCTGCTTGCCCATTGCCCCTGCCTGCCAACTGAATGATTCTGATCTGCTTGCCCATTGTCCCTGCCGTCCAACTGACTGATTCTGATCTGCTTGCCCATTGTCCCTGCCTGCCAACTGATTCAGATCTGCTTGCCCATTGTCCCTGCCTGCCAACTGAATGATTCTGATCTGCTTGCCCATTGCCCCTGCCTGCCAACTGAATGATTCTGATCTGCTTGCCCATTGCCCCTGCCTGCCAACTGAATGATTCTGAGCCAATGGCAGATGACCTTTACCTACCAACTGACTCTTTCTAAGCCACCTGCCCCTGACCTCTGACTTCAATTCTGAGCCAATGGCCCATGACCACTTTCTGCCAACTGACTCCGATTCTAAGCCACATGCCCCTTACCTCTTTCTGCCAACTGACTCCGATTCTAAGCCACATGCCCCTGACCTCTGCCTTTGACTCCAATTCTGAGTCAATGGCCCCTGACCTCTTTCTGCCAACTGACTCCGATTCTAAGCCACATGCCCCTTACCTCTTTCTGCCAACTGACTCCGATTCTAAGCCACATGCCCCTGACCTCTTTCTGCCAAATGACTCCGATTCTAAGCCACATGCCCCTGACCTCTTTCTGCCAACTGACTCCAATTCTAAGCCACATGCCCCTGACCTCTGCCAACTGACTCCGATTCTAAGCCACATGCCCCTGACCTCTTTCTGCCAACTGACTCCGATTCTAAGCCACATGCCCCTGACCTCTTTCTGCCAACTGACTCCGATTCTAAGCCACATACCCCTGACCTCTTTCTGCCAACTGACTCCGATTCTAAGCCACATGCCGCTTGACCTTTACCTACCAACTGACTCCAATTCTAAGCCACCTGCCTCTGACCATTGCCTGACATCTGCAATTTTCCTCCTGAAGTTTGTCCTCTATGATGATTGACCTCTGAAAGCTCATCCTTTCAATCACCAGATGATAGATCAATCACCTCCCCACTCAATATCATATTGTATAGAAGTGCTCAGTTACCAGAGAGTTGCATATGGAACAGAAGGTTGGTAACCGCCGCACTCCTATCCTGCGTTCAGCAAGGTGGGAGCATGAGACACTGCAGTTCCGAAAGCAAGAAAAAAACAGCACTCCAAATAGATTCACACGATCAAAATTATATTCTATCCATAGTAGTAATAGGTCGATGTTTTGAGGGTGCGTGTGCCCCCTTCATCAGGACAATATAGCAACAACAAGAAGAACACCATCATGGCTCCTTTAAATAATGAAGCAATGTACACATTTGCGCCTGACATCACTGATGACGTCACTGGCGCTATATAAACACAATAAGGTGACCATAGACAAGCCGAAAAACAAGTATATACAAAGTGTGCAAACCACAGCAAGATATATATGAAGGCAATCAAGAGCAGCCCCCCCCCCCCCCCCCCCCCCCCCGCATAAAGAAGCCCCTGCTGAACAAATATGGGGCAGCGGGGGCACCGCCGCATCCATCCGGTTGCAACCAGGCCATCGCAATCTCCACAGAGGGGTGGAAGTGGCGTCACCCAGCCGGGGCAACAAGTGATCCGCTCGTCAGGTGCCTTCAATCCAGGGGTGACAGGTTTGGTCTATGAGGAGTGACAGAGCCTGTCAGCCATGATTTCCTCTTTCTACCATTAAAATAAAAAAAAAAAATAAAACAAACCTGGCTGGATATTTCCTGATCCCAGGTATAAAAGTCACCTCTCCACTCTTTTTTCGCGTCACTCCCAAAGCCTATTCCTCTAGAAGGCTTCTAATTCCTATTAACTGTTACTATGGACCATTACCTAGCTGTCACACATATAATTCTGATCTGAGCATCTGCCTATGAAGAAATAGACCACTATATTTTTATATGTAGTTTGAAGCAAATAGCTATAATCTTTTTGTGTGTCATCTAATATGATAATCCCAAGAGTTATTGGGTAATTATGTACCTTTTTTTTGCCATATAAGATGCACTTATTTTTCCCCAAAAAGTGGGGGGGAAATGTCAGTGCGTCTTACTGGGCGAATGTGAAAAAAAGGAAAAAAAGTAATGTCTGTTTGTGCAGATGCCTATAAGGGATTGGGATGGGGGAATGCCACACTGCCTATATGGGGAATGGGAGTGGAGAATGCCACGCTGCCTATATGGGGAATGGGAGGGGGGAATGCCACACTGCCTATATGGGGAATGGGAGGGGGGATGCCACACTGCCTATATGGGGAATGGGAGAGGGGGGAATGCCACACTGCCTATATGGGGAATGGGAGAGGGGGGAATGCCACACTGCCTATATGGGAATGGGATGGGGGAATGCCACACTACCTATATGGGGATTGGGAGGGGGGATGCCACACTGCCTATATGGGGATTGGGAGGGGGGATGCCACACTGCCTATAAGGGGAATGGGAGGGAAATGCCACACTGCCTATATGGGGAATGGGAGGGGGGATGCCACACTGCCTATATGGGGAATTGGAGGGGGGAATGCCACGCTGCCTATATGGGGAATGGGAGGGGGAATGCCACACTGCCTATATGGGGAATGGGAGGGGGAATGCCACACTGCCTATATGGGGAATGGGAGGGGGGGTGCCACACTGCCTATATGGGGAATAAGAGGGGGGAATGCCATGCTGCCTATATGGGGAATGGGAGGGGGGGATGCCACACTGCCTTCATGGGGAATGGGAGGGGGGGATGCCACACTGCCTTCATGGGGAATAGCAGGGGGATGCCACACTGCCTATATGGGGAATGGGAGGAGGGGATGCCACACTGCCTATATGGGGAATGGGAGGGGGAATGCCACACTGCCTATATGGGGAATGGGAGGGGGAATGCCACACTGCCTATATGGGGAATGGGAGGGGGAATGCCACACTGCCTATATGGGGAATGGGAGGGGGAATGCCACACTGCCTATATGGGGAATGGGAGGGGGAATGCCACACTGCCTATATGGGGAATGGGAGGGGGATGCCACACTACCTATATGGGGAATGGGAGGGGGGAATGTCACACTGCCTATATGGGGAATGGGAGGGGGGGATGCCACACTGCCTATATGGGGAATGGGAGGGGGAATGCCACACTGCCTATATGGGGAATGGGAGGGGGAATGCCACACTGCCTATATGGGGAATGGGAGGGGGAATGCCACACTGCCTATATGGGGAATGGGAGGGGGATGCCTCACTGCCTATATGGGGAATGGGAGGGGGGAATGTCACACTGCCTATATGGGGAATGGGATGGGGGATGCCACACTGCCTATATGGGGAATGGGATGGGGGATGCCACACTGCCTATATGGGGAATGGGAGGGGGGGAATGCCACACTGCCTATATGGGGAATGGGAGGGGGAATGCCACACTGCCTATATGGGGAATGGGAGGGGGAATGCCACACTGCCTATATGGGGAATGGGAGGGGGAATGCCACACTGCCTATATGGGGAATGGGAGGGGGGATGCCACACTGCCTATATGGGGAATGGGAGGGGGAATACCACACTGCCTATATGGGGAATGGGAGGGGGGGATGCCACACTGCCTATATGGGGAATGGGAGGGGGAATACCACGCTGCCTATATGGGGAATGGGAGGGGGGATGTCACGCTGCCTATATGGGGAATGGGAGGGGGGATGTCACGCTGCCTATATGGGGAATGGGAGGGGGAATACCACGCTGCCTATATGGGGAATGGGAGGGGGGATGTCACGCTGCCTATATGGGGAATGGGAGGGGGAATACCACGCTGCCTATATGGGGAATGGGAGGGGGGATGTCACGCTGCCTATATGGGGAATGGGAGGGGGAATGCCACACTGCCTATATGGGGAATGGGAGGGGGAATGCCACACTGCCTATATGGGGAATAGGAGGGGGGAATACCACACTGCCTATATGGGGAATGGGATGGGAGAATGCCACACTGCCTATATGGGGAATGGGATGGGAGAATGCCACACTGCCAACATGGGGAATGGGATCGGGAATGCCACACTGCCTATATGGGGAATGGGAGGGAGAATGCCATATTGCCATGTCAATGGTTCACTATGCTGCTTGCTGTGTGATATTTATGAATCTTATTTATAACTAAAGGAATGGCTTTGCAACATCTAAACAGAGTCTACGGTGTGCAATTTGATTCTTCATCAGATAACAATATCCCGCCATTGGTGAACGCAGACACAGCGGCCCTCTGGAAACCAGCTGAAGTCATCAGCCAATATCAATCACCTATCACCGGGATGCAGCTCTTCTCATCACAGGGGAATATAACACAGCGCCCATTTATTACAGACCCTGCAATACTTTTGCACGGTGTCTTCAATACTAGAGGAGGAATGACCCTGGACCACTGGTATAATGTGCTTAGAAATGCCTACGAGGCACAATCACATCCATCACTTGGAAAATCTGACTGCACTGCTTTTTACTTATTCCTCGGTAGGTACAATCAAAAACTGAAGCACGAACCTGCAACTATGGGAGAAGTGTCACATGTTTGATACTATCGTTGGTCAGAGTAGAACAGGGGGGGGGGGGCAATTATTTTTTCCATGGGGCCACATGTGAAATTAAAAATATTGTGGGTGCCCCAGAGGCATGTTGCCTGTAACCCAGCCCTGGATTTCTTCACACTCCAAAGGGCTGGGTTACATGAGTTTTGGTCTGCTTTAAAACATCATGACCAGATCAGGTTAGGATGGAATAACCCCTCCTCCTTTACATTATTATTATAGTAACACAGCGCTGCTCACACTTTATACTCAGTAGCAATGTGAAAAATTGCGGATTCCCTCACCTAAAGCAGAACAAAACCCAGAGCGGCCACTGGTCTTCCCCCTGGAAATCCCAGATCGGGATGCTGCTCTGTGTGAAACCCTTTTTACTCAGTAGCAACATGAAAAATGGCAGACTCCCTCCCTTAAAGACAACAAAGCTCCACTCTGGGATACCCAGGGGGAAGACCCGTGGCCGCTCTGGGTTCATTTCCACTTTAAGCATACCTCCCAACTTCCAAAGATATGAAAGAGGGACAAGCCACGCCCCTGGCCACACACCCGGTCACGCCCCTGCCACGCCCCTGCCACGCCCCCCACCACGCCATATTTCCCACCCATTTAAAAAAAAAAAAAAATATTAAGCAATGTCTTACCTTATCCTCCGGGGTCCTCGGGCCTCTGTAGTCACGTGTCTTCAGCGGGTGGGAGGAGCCTAACGGCCCACTCTCATGTCCCGCGCTGGCACTGCTCAATGGCCGGGGCGGGGCAAACCAGGGCGAGGTGGCCAATCAAGAGGCCCTGCTTACAGAGGAGCCGAAGTGGCTGATAACTGGGCGGCGGAGGTGATCGTGGGGAGGGGGTGCGGGCGGGCGGCGGAACAGCTGATCGGGGGTGCGGGCGGGCAGCGGAACAGCTGATCGGGGGTGCGGGCGGGCGGCGGAACAGCTGATCGGGGGTGCGGGCGGCGGAACAGCTGATCGGTGGGACGGGGAGGATAATGCGCCTCCCGGGACAATTAGTAATCATCCGGGACCGCGGGATAATGTGGGAAAATCGGGACAGTCCCGGGAAAATCGGGACAGTTGGGAGGTATGCTTTAAGGGGGGAGTCCACCATTTGTCAAGTTGCTACTAAGTAACAAAGGTTTCACACAGTGGGGCATCCTGATCTGGGATACCCAGGGGAAAGACCAGTGGCCGCTCTCTGGGTTTTGTTCTGCTTTCAGAGAAGGAATACGCCTTTTTTCACGTTGCTATAGAGTAAAAATGGTTTCAAAAAGTGGAGCATCCCGATTTGGGAAGCCCGGGGGGGGGGGGAGACCAGTGTCCGGCCTTGGATAAAAGGCTGTGTGAAACCCTTCCCACCTTGCAGCATGGTCCCCCTGCCCTCCATTGGTCTGGCCAGAAATGGACTACGAGAGCCAGTGCACCATCAGGCGCTGCATACGGCATGTAACACATTTGGTGTGGACTACAAGTGCCAGCAGCCTGCGATGTGAGGCACAGACAAGTGGCTGGAGAACCTCCATCTCCCGCGTCAGCTCTGCAGCGACTGACACATGCCACACAGTACAGGGAAACTCCGCCCACAGCCGAACCTACGGGGGGGAGCTGTCCAATAGGAGGCTCTAATCCACACACGCCCCCGCTACATTACACTCACTACAGAGGGGCAAAAGTGCTGTTCAAACCCGGCGCTATCTTTTCTGGCAAGACTGCGCAGACAGTGGGTGGGACTGAGCGGCAGGGGTGTCGGGAATGCGCGGCCACGCACCTTACAGGGAACGTTGGTCACGGGCCAGTCACAGCCAATCAAAGGACTGTATGTGGCCCGGGGGCCGTACAATGCCCAGGTCTGGAGTGGAAGTATACTGGATACAAGTAGGAACTGTAATACCTCCTGAAACCAGACCAACACCCATTTTTTCTTTAACGGGTGTTGGTCCCACAGACAGCTGATCAAAACTAGCTCGGGGGGGCAGAACCCCCCAAAACGCCCGTAATCCTCACTTTCACTACGGAGTCCCGCAATTGGCCGGTGGGTAGTTATGCGGACAGGTCGCTCCTGATGCTTCACAGTCTCAGCCTGAATCATGGTCTCATCCGTATTCAGGCCTCTTCCCAGCTTCCCTGAGGCTGTTCCCTGTGGCTACCTCCTGCTCATAGTCCTTGATGCAGCAGGCCTGCTATCGGCTCCAGGATGCTTCCGGCTCCTGTCCTAGGCCCTTGGTGAGAGCACCAGCACCTCAGGGTTCCTCTGGGTTTCCCTGTATAGTATGTTTTGTTTCTTATGCCCTGTATTTTTTTGTTTACTGATTTGAAGGCCGTTTTGTTTCTGCCTGAGTTATGGGTCATACTTTGCCATTACTTAATCAACTTTAAAAAAATTCTGTGTTGTGTCATTAATCTGGCCTAAAAATCCAATCCCGTAGAGAGAGTTCCATATGAAGAGCTCTCCGGCCTGACGTATTAAAGTTGAGCAAAACCCACATCGATCGGCCCAGGAATCGATAAGATTTCCCCTGGGGCATCCAAAATCGTGTGAAACCCCCCAGGTCGCCCCATACACTTACCTTACTTCCTGGTCCAATGGCGAATGCGTCAGACGCGGCCTCATCCCCGCTATCCCTCTAGCAGGGCACGTCCCCGCACCAGGCATTTGCGAGTGGACGGCGCAGGCGCGCTCCCTGTAAGAGGGAAGTGGGGGATGCGGCCGTCAGCGTGCTCGGAGCCGCTGGCCTTAGACGAAGGCTTGTGACATCAGTGGCTCCGAACACGCTGATTGGACGAGCGGCCATGCATGTGCCATATGACCGGGAAGAGGTGAATTGGCATCGGTGATCTAGGGGGTTTCAAGACCCAGGATAGTCAAAATCCTGGGTTTTGGTCCACTTTAATCACAATGTATTCCTTAAAGGGGAGGTTAGATTACAGTTAGGTGTGTGCACATGGCTAGAGGCGAGCCAGAATGCGGCCGCGGCGCAGATAGACAACGAAGGCTCCAGGACAAGGTAAGTGAAACGGGGCTTCTGGGGGGTCTTACAAAGTGGGGCATCCTGAATTGAGATGCCCCGCTTTGTAAAACCCCCCAGAAGGAGTGGAACTCAGATAGCTCTTTAATCTTTTAGACTTCAGGGCCTCCAATGTTCCTCTTTAAATGGGAGACCAGGCAATTTCACTGTAAGAGACCTATTGATTCCTGATTGTATCTATAGACATAGTGACTGTACAATGCTTCTACTTTAGAAGGGTGCCGGCCTTTTAAGGCCGGCAGCCCCATGACTGGCCTGCGCTTTCTGCTGGAAGCTGACCAGCCTATGGGATTGGGGGAAGAGATGGGGGGAAGTGACCTCAGGGGAGGGGGAGGGGGGAGTATAAAGGGGCTGGTTCCCCCCTCCTCTTCCTCTTTGGGCCACGATCTCTTCGCTGGAACATGCTTTCCCACCCGCCCGCCCTTTATCGGGGGTAATGGAATGGTCAATTGGTCGCAGCGGAAGGCTGGTTGGTGTTTCGGGGCAGTTTTGTTTGGGATAGGTGTTCTATTATGTTGTATGGGATTGTTGTACATACATTGGTTACTGTATTATTTTATTTGTCTCAGCTTTGGAGGTCTCCTCTGCTCGGTCCGGGTCTGAGATGGCAGGAAAGTGGGGGTGGGTTACAAGGAAGCGGCTGTTTTGGCTGAAACGGGCCAGGAGGATAGGTGACTGATCTCAAGGGGAGGGGAGGGGACAAATACGAGGGGGTAAGATGGATCTTGGCAGTTAGCCCCATTGAGCTACCAGGCCTAGGAGGGATGCGGCCGGGCTCATGAATCGGCTTCTGTTTCAGATTCGGGAGGTAGTTGAGCCTTCGGGCCGCCTCCCCTCCCCTTCTGTTGGTAGTTATTGTATGGTGGAACCTCAGACCTGGATCGGGGAGAACAGGAGTGCATTGTTATTTGTTATTGTTTTTATGTTGAGGCTGTGGCCGATTAAAATTCCATCAATTCCAAAGAAATGGTTGTTGGCTCCATTATTTGGGAGTGTGGGTGGGTTGGTGTCAGCTGAAGGCGTATGGAACGCTAGCACAGTCATGCTATCCCGGCTCGCTCCCTATTTACAGTGATCTGTACCTTTGGAAGACTTGTGTTATATTATACCTCCCAACTGTCCCTGATTTGGAGGGACTGTCCCTTTTTTGAGTCCATGTCCCCCAGTCCCACGTTGTTCTCTGTCCCTCTTTGAGGTGTAACATGCAGATCTGCAGCAATAAATGATGAATTTGCCTATTCAATGTGTTTATATTGTTGTAACTGTTACACCCTATCTCCTATCCTACCCTCAATGAGGGGATATGGCCTAATTTAACAAGTGTCCCTCTTTCCCACCCTGAAAAGTTGGTAGGTATGGTTATATTCCTGTTCGATGGTCACATCATGTTAGGGAGTAATATCACAGATACACAAAATGCATGAGTGACTCTAGATTAGTATACTGCAGCGCTATTTGTGATAACTGTCACAGCAGATCTGGGAACTGACATGGCAGAAAATGGGGATTATCTGCAGTGTGATTGAGGCATCCTGGCTTTCCAAGGACATCGGGTTCATGCACTAATTTGGGGAATCGCAAAAATATCGAATCTAATTCATCTGCTATAGAGCTGCTCCGCAGACGGGCGAAGCTGATTGGCTGCCTTCCTTTGAGTCATGTGATGCTCGCTATAATGTAGCACCTGCCAAACATCCGTTTTTCCATTAACGACAATGAAATAATCTTTAACGATATCAAAGTCAGAAAGAAAAATGGGGAGAGAACACAGATGATAAAAAAATTGATTTAAAGCGGACCTTCACTCTGAATAAGAGTCTATCTTATATGTTTCCCACACCCTGTACATACAGATTGCCCACATTAATCCAGACCTTCACCCTGAATAAGAGCCTATCTTATATGTTTCCCACACCCTGTACATACAGATTGCCCACATTAATCCAGACCTTCACCCTGAATAAGAGTCTATCTTATATGTTTCCCACACCCTGTACATACAGATTGCCCACATTAATCCAGACCTTCACCCTGAATAAGAGTCTATCTTATATGTTTCCCACACCCTGTACATACAGATTGCCCACATTAATCCAGACCTTCACCCTGAATAAGAGTCTATCTTATATGTTTCCCACACCTTGTACATACAGATTGCTCACATTAATCCGGACCTTCACTCTGAATAAGAGTCTATCTTATATGTTTCCCCCACCCTGTACATACAGATTGCTCACATTAATCCAGACCTTCACCCTGAATAAGAGCCTATCCTATATGTTTCCCACACCCTGTACATACAGATTGCTCACATTAAAAATCATCCTACCTGCATCTACTGCATGTTATGAGCCTTTAAACATCCAAGATGGCGGCTCATGGAACATCAGGCAGCCTGCAAACAGGAAGTGCCTTCTGACTGTGCTGCTCTGCATTCTGGGACTGCTGACCTTTTCCTGACCCCAGCTCTGCTCTGTCTGAGCAAAGCACAGCTATAACCCGCCCCCCCTGTATTTTATTGCACTCTCCTTTCCTCAGTAAGTGTGATGCTTCTGAGTCAAGATGGCGGCACCCGTATCCTAAAGTCCTGAACAGAGTTGCAGCCCGGTGGGGGAAAGAATAATACCGTAAGTAAGTGACTAAAAACTTAAAATATATTTATATATGCCCAAAACCCTAGAGATGTTTCCCAGGCCGATGCAGTCACAGTTGGATAATGAAATGGAGAAGTATGAGAATACTATCATGCAGAATAAGAGGGACAAATTAAATAGGGATCGTTCAGATTTTCAGCAGGGCCGGGTCTATAAGTGGAAACACCACGGTAATGGAAGAAACAGACTCAGGCACATCAGTCATCAGTCCCGCGGAGTACTTCATTGTCCAGTAGATCTTCTGATGAACATACCAGCTCACGTCGTTTCTTAGGCCTGGAAGGCCCAAGAGGACACGGCGGGGGGGACAAGAGAAGACATAAACCAGGTGGAATCACCATCGGCTCCGACCCTGGTTGAGCAAACGCTCCCGGGTGAAACAGAGTCCCTGATACCAGCTGCTATCCCTACTTGCCCACCTCCTGTAAACTATTCAACCAATTGGACCTTCTCTATTGTCAACCTCACGGACATCACACTCACCATGGAGGAGGAATCAGTACTCTCCAAGGGACTGACCTTTGCACCTACTGCGGATATGGACAAATTTCTGGTGACCTTCCTTGACCTTACCATTACTGTTGGGGAGGATGGCCTACTTAAAACTGGCCTCTATAGGAAGGAGACGGCGGTCAATTCGTTACTTCATTTTTCAAGTTTCCACACTACAAAATTGAAAGAGGGCATCCTGACTGGACAGTTCCTAAGGGTGCGCAGAAATTGTCCCACAGATATAGAATTCACACAACAGGCTGGTGAGCTGTCAAAAAGATTATTGATGAGAGGCTTCCCTAAACGGGTTGTATACCGGGCGTTTCAACGTGCGAAAGGGACCCCTAGGGACACACTTCTGGTCCCCAAGCAAAAGCCCATGAGGCAAAATGAGGTGGGCACTAGACTATGAGGACGATTCATTAACAGCGGCAAGTAGCGACAGTTGAGCGACTGTAGCAGCATTTTCAGAGCGCCCGTTAGTAGTCGCTGTGCTTGGCCGTTGTTCGGTAGTTGATAGCGACTCAGTCGGTCTGCCGCTATTTGACAGGTTCCGAGCTGTATGGGTGCGCATGATAGCGACTGGCCCTAGCGATCGGCTCCCACCATATTCATTAAAAAAAAATCACGCTCAAAAAATTCTTGCGCTGTGAAATGCTTGTTTAAACCCCAGAGCGCTGGCGGCGATGGGTTAAAAGTAGTTTTTTAACCCCCAAACAACCATATTTTTGGAAACCAAAAAAAACAAGTTTTTAAAATAATTTAGTAATATGAATACATTAATATCAGACCTGTAATATCAATTCTGTACTTTTTTTTTTATTATTTTTTTTTTACCTTAAAAAAATTATTTAAAATGGCAGAAGTGGTCACAGAATTTTTCACATTTAAAAAAAAAAAAAATTAATAACAATTAATTATGAATATTTAAAGATTGTTCCATCGAAATGCATTGGAGAGCGCCAGGTAGCGAGAGGTCATACCTGTCGCTGTTCAAGGTCGGACGCTGGCGCTGTGGGCTGAGGCTGGAATAATGATGAATGAGTCGCTATATGGCGCTATCTCAGTCGCTAAGCAGGATCGGCTTGATAAATGTGTGATTGTGGTGGGGAGCCGGCGTTCTCGCGGCGGGGCCCGTCATTACCGGCCGCTCACCAGTCGCTACCTGTCGCTATCCCTTGTTAAATAAGGGCCTATGTTTCCTCGGACGACCCCCTGGCGCTCTGGCCCTGCTTACCGGATATCTTTCTCCGCCACACTCGAGAATGGATCAGCAAGAATTTCCGGCATGATCAACGTACTATCTGAATGATCAGTGGAAATGGCCCTCTTCCTGGTCCCTTAGTGGATGGTTCTATGTTAATACCGGCTTATTCCATTGGACTGTATGTCCACCTTGCCTGTATTGATGTTTGAAAATGTCTGTATTAGTAACCCACCTGCGTCCCCTCCATAGGCTCCATATTCTCCCCCTTACTCTTTTTGGGGGGAGCCTGTTTGTCTGTGGCCGGGGACATAGTGGTTATGCATTTTGTCCCTATGATTTTCATGTTTTATTGTGGGTTGTACCCATATTTGAGGTTGAGTTATATATATATATATATATATATATATATATATATATATATAATTTATATCCCTTTGGTTTGGACAGTTGTTTGTAGTGGATTATTTCAAACAGTACTTTTCATAGTTCCTTTTATATCTAATAGGTTATCCCTCTTATTATTTTCATGGGAACTCTGATTAATCCGCATTATGAGTGGGCATGTGTTGGTACCCTGCTTTTGTGATCTTTTTGTGCTTTAAGCTAGGTTACACACATGCCCTAGGTGGGGTAGTCCCTCTTTAAATTTTCAGTTTAGACATCCCCAGTAGGTACAATTCTATCTGTGTGTTTATATTGTCCTATTATCTGTCCAAAAAGCATTTATAGTCTCTGTTTCATCTAACATGTTATCCTTCTTATGTGTGCGAGGTTCCTTGGTCAGTTCCCGCCATGATTAAGACTCTCTTGTGGTTATATATGTGATGTATGTTCTTTAATAATGCCATTGTTATCTGTGTATAATAATCTGTTGTTCGTTGTTCTTTTTAAAAATTGTGATCCCCCTTATGAATTTTTTATTGTCCCGACGCCTGCTTCCTTTTAGCCCGTTCCTCCTACTTGCCTCCCCAATCACTCCTGGTGCAGCCTCCGCTGATTCCTGGGTTGGCGTTCCCCTAATTACAGGGGAACGCTTCTACATCACCTGCCTTGAGGTACTTCCGGGTTTCTAAACGGCCCTGGCGCGGCCCTTTGCTCTGTATTTAAAATATATTAACTTTAGATGCTGGGGAATCATTTTTAAAGCGTTTGGGCTTTTCAATAAATCATGGTGAAGGTCCGGTTTAATGGACACTGGGGACGGGGTTTTCCGGCCGCTGGGTAAGTATTGCAAAGGGCCTTATTCATGAAGCTCTAGCGCCAGCTAGTGCCTTGTAAGCGGCAGGTAGCGGCAGGTGAACGCCGGACACGGCAGCAATTACATATTTATGAAGCCGAATCTGGTGAGCGACTAGAACAACACCATGTAGCGTCCGATTCATCATTACCCAAGGCTCAGCATACAGCGCCGGCTTTCTGCCTTGCAGAGCGCCATGTATTACCTATCGCTACCTGGCGCTCTCACATACATTTCTATGGACGATCCTTAAATCCCTTTCCTGATCCCAATTTTTTTTTTTATAAAATCTCAAATCTTTCTGACATGTATCCTGGCCTAGAAAATGACATTTTTGAAAAAATCTTTGATTAATAATATTTTTATGCAGAATTGTCCTTACATGTCTTACATGTCTGGTATTAAAGTGTTCATATTACAATGTATGTTTTTTACAATGTGTTTTCGCTTTGTTACTGGTGGATATGTGTTCAAAAACAGACTTTAATCACACAGCGTCTGGCGCTCTGGACTACAACTACACGATTTTGAGCGCCGGCGCTATGTGAGGCTGTTTTTTTGATGAATATGGTTTAAGTCAGTCGCACTGATCAGTCGCTACCGTTCGCTTCCATACAGCTCTGTACTGGTGTTATAGCGACTCACACATAAAATTCATCAATGCCGGCAATGTTACTACAGCGACTGAGGCGCTCTGTATTAGCGACTCACGGCCAATCAGGGTGACCACTAGTGGTCGCTCTAAGCGCTGCTGTACAGACGCTGCTATTACCTGGCACTAGTAATGAATCAGCCTGTAAGTCAAGTCAGATAGGAAATAAACCATTACAATTAAGAATATACAGTATATACTGTATATGGATTGGATGATTAAACAACTATACAAATCATCACATTGACTAGTATTTAAAGTGGACCAAAACCGGGGATTTTGACTATCCTGGGTTCTGGTCCTTTCCCCTGGGGCTCCCCTCTAACCATTCACAAATGCCTGGCGTGGGCACGCACCTTGCTGGAGGGATAGCAGGGATGCGGCCGCAGCTCACACATGCACCGTTGGACCGAGAAACAAGGTAAGTGTATGGGGCGACCTGGGGGGAGGGAATCGATCCAGGTGGGTCTTGGTCCTCTTTAAAGGGTCACTAAACCCAAGACAAAAAACAAACCACTCACCTTTTCTCCCGCGCAGCAGGTATTGGTCGGGCTGCTGCTTAGAATAAGGTTGCCACCCTGCTGCTAGCGGCCAAGCAGACTATAGCTAAAGCCTGGAAAAAACAATTTACCCCAATCTCAGAGGCGTCGGCCAGGATGAACGGGTTCCTTACTAATACTAATGAGAGATTATCCAGCATCCTGGCCGACTCTCATGATAAATTCATTTCCCTATGAGAGCCCTGGATAAGGTTTGCGTGGCCTGGGGAGCCTTTGCGGGTATTATAAGGATTGTTATACAATGACCAGACGAGCCGCCAGTGGAACGTGGAGCAACCTACTCTTCCCCCCCTCCCCCCTTCCCTTCTCCCCTTCACCCCTCCCCTTCACCCCTAACACTCCCCTTCCCCCCACCTTGACCCACCTAGTCCGGTTCCCCTCTTCTCCCCTTTTTTTCTCTTACAACACCAAGGATTTAAAAGTTTTTTCAACAATATTTCTATGCCTACAAATTTGGAAATGTTCAATAGCATAAACCACGCCTCATCACATATGGCACTTGGTCCGGGGGATGACAGGCGTGCCGGTGGCGGTGGGTGCTGATAGCCCCCGGGGGCCCGCATTGTCCCTGAAACGGGTCGGGGCAGATTGCTGTTTAAAACTTGTTGCATTTCACTTGCTCCATCCTTATCTAAAGTACTTTGTAGTATGTTAATCAGGTACGGGTAAGGCGCATTTTTATGTATGAATAAAAGGGGGGTGGGAATAGCTCAATCACTATTATTTATACAAATTTATTATTAGTCAGGGCCTGGAAACTCCGCCCAATGTTAACCCTCGCATCATCCAACTATCAAGCAACAAACATGTCTAGCTGTGTGGAAAGACAGAGATTTGGTTGCATATATCTGCAGATATGTGAGTAGCTCTCAAATATTTGACTGCATTGCATGTCCCAATTTTGGGGATTCAAAATTAAGAGTAGGGACCACACTAAACACAGAGTGCCTTGCCGGGGCAGTGTGGCTTCCACATGTATCTGCAGATATGTACAACCAAATCTCTGTCTTTCCACACAGCTAGACATGTTTGTTGCTTGATAGTTGGATGATGCGAGGGTTAACATTGGGCGGAGTTCCCAGGCCCTGACTAATAATACATTTGTATAAATAATAGTGATTGAGCTATTCCCACCCCCCTTTTATGCATTTTTATGTATGACAGATTGCAATCTTTTACCTCCCCTGTGTGGGATGGTTATATTGACTGTATTCCTTCCAAACGTGTACTGTTGAAAACTCAATAAAAATATTGAAACAAAAAGAATAAGTTTGCCACCTGGCTGTTTTTTTTGTTTTTTTTTTGCATTACCGGCCACTGGGTGGTGCTGGTATTTGTTTTTTATTTTCTGGTAATTGAGAATGGGATACGTATACCTGTAATTATAATTCCCAGTAAAAAAACAAACACCAGCACCACCAGGCCAGTGGCCAGTAAAGGTAAAAAACTAGAGTGGCAACCCTAGCTCAGACACCTCCGGGTTTCCAAGAACAGGGCACCTGGGGCACTGTCCAGCCCCTCAAGTCAGTCACTGTGCCGCTATTCATTGCAAATTGACTGGCGGGAGCCGTAACCTATGTTGCGTGCGTTGGTCGTGGCACATACTTGTAAGTACACTTGTGGCGCGCCTCGATCTCGGAAGCCAGGAAGTTTCCAAGTGGCAGATTGGCCGGGAGCTGAGGGAGAGAAGGTTTTTTTTTTTTCATTATGGGTTTACAGTCCCTTTCAAGGACAGCTATCATTAAACTGTTACTACTCTGGCCAGCAAGGTAAAGCTCTTATACCCCAGCACCTACTATCATCTAAACTGCCCACAGAGGCACCTCCCCAGCATTTAGAGTGGACCAAAACCTACCCTGGAGTCTATGAAACTCCAGGACAGACATGTTCGCCCCCCCCAGGGCATCCAGATTTGTGATACCCCGCTGTGTGAAACCCCCCAGGTCGCCCGAAAACTCACATGCTTTCCCGATCCAACAGTGCATGTGCGAGCAGTGGCCACATCTCCGCTATCCCTTTAGCAGGGTGCATGCCCGCACCAGGCATTTGTGAATAGCCAGCGTGGGCACGGTCCCTGTTAGAGGTTAGCGGGGGATGCTCAGATCCGTTCGCATTAGACGAGATCCTGGACGAAAGCGCTGGAGCGGATCCGAGCTGCGCATGCGATGTAGGACCAGGGAAAGGGTAGGTGAGATCGGGTGACCTGGGGGGTTTCACACAGCAGGGCATCCCCGATCAGGGTGCCCTGGGGTCAATGACCAAAAACCAAGATTTTTCTGGTCATTGACCAGAAACCCCCCAAAAAAGACCAGAACCTCTAGGTATAAAAATAGCTTTTGTTCCCTCTAGCCGTTAAGGCGCTAAATAACCACCACTGATTAACCTGCCACGAACTTCCTGTCTCTCCCATGTCACTAAGTTACCAACAACATCAGATGTATATATGTTAAAATGTTAAAATACTTAACGTTTATAGCTCTAAAGGGGTACCTCCCTTCCAAAAAGCATTCCTTGTATGTATCCTATACTTACTGTCAATAAAGTATTCGTATTCGTAAAATAAATAAATAAATAAGATAGTTAAAATTCTGGGTTTTGGTCTACTTTAACAAGTAATTTACAACTTGTCCCACTATTGCCTATGACAACGCCCCAACATCAGACACACCCATTTACCATTAGTCTTTACTTTATCTTAACAGATACTGAACCACTTATTCAGCCCAGCAGGATGAATCCTCCGGCCCTCTGATAATGTCTTTTGGCGAAACGCGTCACAGCTGCATCTTCAAACACGGTGAAACCACTGAAGACATTTTCCAGATTCTTGGACTAGAAATCTCAAATGCTTGACACTGATATAGCAGTTCACAAGCAGTTAAAAAAATGAAAATAAATACAGTACCCCTTTGCTGCTCCTTCCTTTGTGGGCAACGTCCTCTCTACAGGTCCTCCAGATAATGGTCATCCTCCTAGTCATCCTCTTTATGCCGGGGAGCAGCTATTGCAGCAACTCGGACAACATCAGTAACGGGGGGGCAAAGCTCCTCTGAAGCCAATCAGACTCAAAGCTTGTCAGTTTTGCGTTGGAAAACACAGCACTGTAATTACAAGCTTTGTGAGCAGACACATGCCTCCCCAGCTCTCTCAGGCTCCTCAGTCCCCTTACTTTCTGCTGATTCAGCGTTTTTTTTTGACCACCCAAATAGAAAAAAGAATACTCCCTTTTTGTCCCCCCACAGTTGATTGGTCCTACTCAGCAACTTGCCTGATTGCTGGCTCGCATCCGGCTTTAACTGGCCCGAACTTCAATCACCTGCTCCCTCCACCATCAGTTACAGTAATGGAGGGGGGGTGCCGAGGCCTGGCATATCAGCTCCATTGTAATGAATAGAGAGAGCGTGGCAGCACCCATGTGACTGAAGGCAGAGGGGTGGTGACTGAAACCGGACCTTCACCATGATTTAATGAAAAGCCCAAACTCTTAAAAAACAATTCCTCAGCATCTAAAATTAATATATTTTACATGTTTAGTCACTAATTTATTATACTTTTCCCCACTGGGCTGCAACTCTGTTCGGGAATTTAGGATACGGGCGCCGCCATCTTGACTCAGAAGCATCACACTTACTGAGGAGAGGAGAGTGGGATAAGGTACAGGGGGGCAGGTTATAGCTGTGCTTTGCTCAGACAGAGCAGAGCTGGGGTCAGGGAAAGGTCAGAAGTCCCAGAATGCAGAGCAGCACAGTCACTTCCTGTTTGCAGGCACTTCCTGTTTGCAGGCTGCCTGCAAAAATGGCAGCTTCCATAAGCCGCCATCTTGGATGTTTAAAGGCTTATAAAATGCAGTAGATGCAGGTAGGATGATTTTTAATGTGAGCAATCTGTATGTACAGGGTGTGGGAAACATATAAGATAGACTCTTATTTAGAGTGAAGGTCCGCTTGAAGTTCGGGCACGGCCATCGCCGGAATCGAAAACTATTCACCAGAGTAAGACTGATCAGCTGTGGGGGACAAAAGGCAAGTACCATAGCATATAAGAGTATTTTATTTTTAATGGGTTCTGGTCTTCTTTTAATTTGCAACTTATCCTACTGTTGACTATGGCAACACCCCAGTAGTCAAACACACACATTTACTATTAGTCTTTACTTTATCTTAACAGACAGCTGACACTGCCACAAACCACTTATTCAACCCAGCAGGATGAATCCTCCGGTCCTCTGATAATGTCTTTTAGCGAAACGCATCACGTCTGAACCTTCAAACACAGTGAAACCTGCCCTAAGTGAAACAACTGAAGACAGTTGATTGGTCCTTTAAAGTGGACCAACACCCGGGGGGGGGGGGGGGGGGTCAACCCGGGAATCTATAAGATTCCGGGGCCGATCAGATCCCTCCCCGCGGGGCAGCCGAAATCGGGATGCCCCGCTGTGTGAAACCCCGCAGGATGCCCAGAAACCTTACCTTATCCCCGCTCCAACGACGCATTCTTCTCTCCATTCACAAACGGCCGGCGCGGGCACGCTCCCTGTTAGAGGGAAGCGCGAGATGCGGCCTCCAGCGCGCTCAGAGCCGCTGTGGTTGTCCGCCGCTTGTCCGTACATACCACAGCGGCTCTGAGCCCTCTGATTGGACGAGCGCTCGGGTAGGAGCGGGGTGAGGTGAGCTTTTTATGGCGATTTGGGAGGTTTCACGCAGCGGGGCACCCAGTGAAAATCCTGGGTGTTGGTCCACTTTAAGGGCAGACTAAATGGACCGTATGGTCTCCTTCTGCCGTCAACCTTCTATGTTTCTATGGTCCTACTCAGCAACTCACCTGATTGCTGGCTCGCATCCCGCTTCGACCGGCCCGAACTTCAGTCACCGGCACTACAGTGACGGACGTGCTCCCTCCACCATCAGTTACTGTAATGGAGGGGGTGGGCCGCGGCCTGACATATCAGCTCCATTGTAGTGAATGGAGAGAGTGTGGCAGCACCCATGTGACCGAAGGCGGTGGGGTGGTGACTGGAGTTCGGGCACGGCCATCGCCGGATTCGAATACTATTCAGCAGAGTAGGACTGATCAGCTGTGGGAGACCAAAGGCGAGTACCATAACATATAATAGTATTTTATTTTTAATGGGTGTTTTTCGATAGCCGGTCGGAGAAGAAGAGAGGGCAGGGGTGGCCTAGTAATAGGTAGAGCCTTGGGACTGGCCAGGATAATTACAGGCCCCAACACGCAGCTCACTTTACCCAGAGCCTTTGTTGGAATTTATTTTGTCCTGTTGGTGCACTGCTATTTCTAACACCACATCCTACCCCTTACTCCTGAGTCTCCCCTCGCCCCTGTACCTGGCTACACTGTACCCCCAAACAACACATCAAGCACATGTTTGCCCCTGAAATTTTATAGCTTCAATATAGAAGGATAGGGGGGAGCAGTAGTGGCTCGCACATGCACCGTTGGACCGGGAAGCAAAGTAAGTGTATGGGGCGACCTGGGGGTTTTCACCCATTTTGGATGCCCCGGGGGGAAGGGAATCCATCAGCGGTGGGTTTTGGTCCACTTTAAAGTGATCCTTTACCCAGAAAGGAAGTTTTTGTCATCACCTTCTATCCCCAGCTCAGGGCCCCAAATAGCCAGAGTTTCTTTCTTTTACTTTTAATATTCTTTTTCTTTTAAAATTCAGAAAAATACGAACTGGATACAGTCTGCTGTTTGAATGGTCGGCCATATTGCTCCATGGTGCTTGCCAGCGATGATACATTCAGTTAAAAACAGCTTAGCATTGGTGGTCAGCCTTATCAGTTATAATAACTGACATTATGTGAATAAATTAGCATATGGCAGCCATTCGACCGCTTACTGCTTCCTGTTGGTGTTTTTTTGAATATGGTGCAAAGGCTTTAAGAAAAAAAAATAGGAACCCAGGCTGTTTTGGGGCACCAGGTTGGGGATAGAAGATGACAACATAAACTTCCGATCTGGGTGTAGGATCACTTTAACCAACTCACTAACTGTCACTCGTTCATCACCATACCGGCCCCGTCACCCTTTATGTGCCACATACTCTGCCTATTGTGGAGGACATCCTTCCACTTTTAAATTGAGGGTTCTAGGCAGGGCCGGCGTCAGCACCCGGCAGCTGCCGGGGGCCATGCACTCCAGGGGGGGCCCACTGACAGGGCAGACCTTTAGGGTGTGCAACAGCGCTTGACCGGCGGCGGACTGCTGGTGCCCACATCTCCTCACGGCGTGCCAGCGATGACCAAAGTGTCGGTGCAACTTCTTTTCCCGGCCGGGCGGTGACAGCACTTTGCAGCAATAAGGTTCCCCTCCTGCCTGTGCTGTCCCCACCGGGGAGAGAGTAAGGGGCCTCCACACCACATGACAGGCTTGCAGGCGGGATGTGGGCCATCAAGCAGCAGGCGGCAACAAGGAGACGGAAAGCACTGAAGAGGTAAGTTATTTTTTAAAGGTTTTTTCCTGTCAAGTCCACAAGGAGGTGGTGGAGGGAGGGGGATCAAGTTTGCTGTTGTTGGTAAGTGGCCATACACGGAGGTCTGGGAGATCAACTAAGTCCTCAAAATAAAGTTGACCAAAACCAGCCCCAGAGTATATGAGACTCCAAGGCTGGCTGATTCCCGCTCCCACAGTCCGGGATGCCCTGCTACTTGAAATGTCCCCAGTTATCTTTACCTGTTTGATAAGCCCACGGCGCATGTGCGGCCAGCCGTGGCTTCGCTGGCTTCCTTCTATGCCAGCTGCAACTGAATGGCTGGCGTGGCCGCGCACAGCCGAAGGATGCGAATGATGCCGTGTGCCGCTCGTGTGTGGGGCTGGGATTCCATTCAGCTTCTCTAGCCGCACAATAATATGAACAGCCGGAGAAGCTGATTGGACGATAGGCCGTGCATGAGTCGTTTGACTAAAGAAAGGTGAGTTTATTGAGCGAATAGCGGGGTTCCACACAGTACGGCATCTCGATCCAGGAGAGGAAGTGCTGGGTTTTGTTCTGCTTTTAAGTTGCCCACCCCAGCTGGTTTCCTATCCCTGGAGCATCCAAATCTGTGATACCCTACTGTGTGAAACCCCCTGGGATCGCCGGCATAACGACTATGCAAGCATTTCCACCCCTGGGTTTTGGTCCACTTTACAGGGGCATCTCAATTTGTGAAAGAACCCCCCTGGTTTGGCCGTTAACTCAAACTGGCGATCCCGCAGTGCATTCACCAGTTCCAGGAAAGTAATGAATGAACGGAGGGGGTCACACACAGGGGCATCCAAAATCAGGAGAATCTAGATTAGTTTAGACTCCGACATCAGATTTAAAAGGGATTGGTGTGCTTCAAAGTAGACCAAAACTGGAGTTATGGTCCAAATAGCGTGATCCTTAGGGGGCATCCAGATTTGGGACGTTCCTCAGTGACACGACTCTTCACCACATAGGGGCCCACTGAGACCATGTCGCCCAAGGACCCACATAAACCTGAAGCCGGTCCTGTTTCTAGGGGATCCGCCTGCTGTCTGTCTTCACTGGTGATAAAACTAAAGCAGACCGTACTATAGCTTGAACCTCACAAGTGAAAATGGGCACTAAATCAAAACTGGCCCACCCGCAGTAACTCTCAGTAGCCTATTAGTGGGTGAGCCGTGCCCTGGTTATTAGTGGTTCTTTCAGCATCCCGGGCAATCACTCCCCCGCCCGTAGTTAATGCATTTATTCGTCCGTGTGATTGAGCACAAGTCTGATGCGAAACTTCATCAAATTAGGAAACCTTCTCGCCATTTCCATTCGTTAACCTAATCAGTCGCTGAATTTCAGGCTCATTAGCCAAAAACAGTGCACAACACTATTACACGGAGCCTGCCAATTACCTGGCTTAATTGAGTGCAGATGGTTTTCCAAGCGCTAATTGTAAATATTCTCTTTGCCCGTCCAACTGATATACATAATTGGTACAACACCAAACAGGAAGCCAGATTTGGGCTTTTCTAATCACGTTAAACTCTTCCATGAATTGCGCAGAATTAAAACAAACAGTGGTATACAAGGCTTTGTGGAATCGCGGGTTACAGGCTTCAGTGCCGGAACGAAAACTATTGAGCGACGGAGGGAGGATAATATCTGGCGGATGCAGCAAAGGCTAGCCAGCTATTGTGAGCAGTGATTGGCTATTGGGGATGCCCCGCTGTGTGAAACCCCCCAGGTCGCTGGTATACACTCTCTTTTCCCTGGTCCAGCAGTGCATGCACAGACTTCCTATTCGTGTTTTTATGAATATGGTGCAAAGGCTTTAGTAAAAAAAGGAACACAGGCTGTGTTGCAGCTCCAAGTTGGGGCTAGAAGATAACTTCCTATCTGGGTGTAGGATTACTATAAAGTGCACCAAAACCCAGGATTTTGACTATCCTGGGTTTTGGTTCTTGCCCCCGGAGCACCCCGATTGGGGATGTCCCGCTATGTGAAAACCCCCGGGTCGCCCGACCATACTCACACTTCCTCGGTCCTACCATGCGCAGCCTCTCATCCAATCAGCGCGCTCGGATCTGCTCATGTAAGCTCATCTAAGGCGAGCTGATCCGAGCTCACGCACAGCGGCATCCCCGCTACTCTCTAACAGGGAGATTGCTCGTGCCGGCCATTCACAATCCTGGGCTGATCTTTGTGGGTTAGATAGGTAAATGATTTAAATTTCCCCGGGGCACCCCGATCGGAGATGCCCCGCTGCGTGAAACCCCCCAGATCGCAGAAGGTAACTCACCTCTTCCCGGTCCTACAGCACATGCAGGCTGCTCATCCAATCAGCCGCAGACATCACAACGTCTAAGCCTTCGTCTAAGGCCAGTGGCTCCGAGCGCGCTGGTGGCCACATCCCCTGCTTCCCTCAAAAAGGAAGCGTGCCCACACTGGCCATTCACAAATGTCTGGCGTGGGCACACGCCCTGCTCGAGGAATAGCGGGGATGCGGCCGCAGCTCGTGCATGCGCCGTTAGACCTGGAAGTAAGGTATGGGGGCGACCTTGGAGGGTTCCACACAGCAGGGCATTTCGATTTCGGATGCCCCAGGTGGGGGGGAATTGATCGGCCCAGGGATCGCCGTGGGTTTTGGTCCACTTTAAGCAACTCACTAACTGTCACTAGTTCATCACTATACAGCCCCTCACACCTTATTTGCGACATACTCTGCCTATTGTGGGGGGACCTCCTTTCACTTTTAAATTGAGGGTTCTGGGGGATCCATTCGGGTAAAACTAAAGCAGACCGCCCCGAGCTGTCACCTTCGTTCCTGGTCCAACAGCACATGCACGAGCAGCGGCCGCATCCCCGCTATCCCTGTAGCAGGATGCATGTCTGCACCAGGCATTTGTGCATGGCCGGAGCAGGCACGCTCAGTGCGCTGATTGGATGGGAGAGCTGTGCATGCGCCGTAGGACCGGCGAAGGGTAAGTGAGATCGGGCTACCTGGGGGGAGGTTTCACACATCGGAGCATCCCCGATAGGGGTTCCCGGGGGGCAAAGACCAAAACCCAGGATAGTCAAAATCCTGGGTTTTGGTCCATTTTAAACAGGTTGTCCCATTTTACCCAAATATTGCCAAAGTTTGGTTATTTTGGACTGATAAAATCCAGGCTGATATTAGTTTAGTGGGGAAAGAAGAAATAGAGAAGCAAAAGAGAGAAAAAGAGAAGAGAGATGGGAGCAAGAGACATGAGAGAAAGAGAGACGCAACAGACGAGGATGGAGATAAAGAGGGGAGATGCACAAGGGACTAGGGAGAGAAACATAAGACAAGAGATTCAGGAGCGAGGGGAGAGACACGGACACTAGAAAAAAAAAAAGTGTCAGGAAAGAGTACTGTAGCGATAACCTTTATCGCCGGAGGGCTTCACCGCCCGAGACGTCCTTTTCCCAGGTGCTGCTGGAATTCCAGAGTCGTCCGTGAGGAAACAGGAACAGCCCTTACAAGGGCTAGTGAATTGTAATATAGCGTTTCCCCCAATAAGAGACAGAACTTCAGTATTGAGGGTGAAGGTGAAGTGAACTTTATTAGTGCCACACTGGGCCTTATATGCAAGCAAAGCATGACAAATACACAGACCAATGGGAGCAGGGCACACAATCCCTCAACTCTTCCGGTGACGCAATCAGTAACACAATAGACGTCTGTAATACACTCAATCAGAACAATGCCATTGTCTGTGACGTAATCAATCAATACAATGGCAGTCAGAACAATGAATAACGTAATCAATCACCACACTGTCTGTAACATGCTTAAGAAAAGGAAAGTAATGAACCTGTGTAAAGTCCAAAGGGCATAGAGTCTGTCACAAGTACGTAAGAAACAGGAGAGAAAAACAGAGAGAGCCAGGTGCAGCAAAGAGACTGATGGGTTGATTCAGCAATTCAAGAGAATTTCCATTCAAAATCGTTCTTAGGTGGAAATCTTGAGCATAATTCGAAAGAAACCTCACACTTGTGAGAGCTTGACAGAAAGACATGCAAGAACCACCAGCAAGCCATGTGAGAATCAACCATTCCATGCTAATTTTCCTATTGCATGGCAGGGCCTGCTTCAAGAAGTCCTTACGTATGGGATATTCCACCACAAGGTGGCGCAGTGCACTGCAGAAGAGTTGTGGCTCCTCCCGGTACCATATAAAAACAGGATCACCAATAGACCACTCCAGTGTTTCCTCTGCAGTGTATACTGTGAAGAGAGAAGATGGCTCTTTATATTGCGCAGGTGAGCGGGGCAACCAAGCCTGCGGCCCTGCATGGCTATTTCCACCTGTTTCCGGACCCTCTGTGCATCCCAGCCTCAGCTGACGGATCGGGTGAAGGTAGAGGAGCACCAGGGTCAGGTGCTCCTGGAGCGCAGCTCCAAGCCGCAGACCCTGTAACACAAAGGGTAGCCGGCCATAGGCTTTATGGTGAGCCTACTGAGGGATGCAGAGTTCCTGTCCTAGCTTCTGAGGGGGTGAGTGTTTCGGGGACTGTGTGCCCTTTTTTCTCTGGTTCTGGGGTCCCCCCCCCCCACTCCTGGCCTGGCTCGCCGCTGCCGGGTCGCTTTCCTCCCCCCCTCTCCCTGACGTGTGTTCGGGGGGGGGGGCAGGTGGTAGCGGCGAGTGGTGTTTAACAGTGTTGTTTTCGCCGCCATTGCCACTTTGTACTACGATCCGCGGCGGGCGGCGCTAAATCTGTGAGGCATTTTTTATATTGTGATGGCGCCGGAGCTGTCTCGTGAGGGGCGTTTTTCGCGTTCTTCGGGGAGGGGCGGGGCCGGGGGATGACGGGTATCGTGCCGTCCCCCGCGGCCCGCCCCTTGAGGTTCTTCTGCCGGCACCATTTTGAGTCTCTTGCACATCTGGGGCCTCTCTTCCTCCCCGGTCTGAGGTGGTGATCTCCTCCTGTGTCGCTTCCTCCTGAGGTCTGGCGGCCTTGTGATCTTTGGTCTACTTGGTCCGTGAGTCCCCTTTGGGGGGGTTTCTGTTTACTTGGGGCATGGACTGCGGGATGTTTATGTGTCTTTTGCTTATGTTTTTCAGGCGGGACAACTGTGGGTTGTGGTTTCTCCCAGTTCTACTCCCCCCCCTCATCTCCCCCTTCCTGGTCTGGGGGCATCCCTTGGGTGGGCATCCCGGGTGGCTTTCTATTAGCCCTTACCCTGTGCTGGCCTATTGTGCCTGTGTTAATCACCATATAGAGGCTTCTGGGAAGAGCATGCTCGGGGGTCATTCGGGGCAAACCCGGCTGTGTGCCAAGTGCGGGGCATCCCCTTTGAGTAACAGAGCCACGGTGTGCGTGCAGTGCGCCCAGGGTATTGTTGCGGCCCAGACTGGGCTGCCCGCTTCTCTTCCCAGTTCGGCGCCCCCTTCTGCATCGCCTACCCCTCCGCGCCCGCATTTAGCCCCCAGTAAGGGGGATACTAGCAGGGGGCACTTTGTGTGGCTAGCATTGAAAGGCAGCTTGCCGTGCCTGTTCCACATAAGGCCTCTGGCAAGAAGCGGCACCTGGCTCCACGCCCTCCCTCTTTACTGAGGAGTATGAGAGAATTGATGCTTTTGGTGGTCGTTACTCCCTAGAGGAGGGGGAGCTTCTCCAGGACAATGATTCCTCTGGGGACCAGCAGGAGGGTTACGACAGTGACCCTGGGTCCAACACCTCGGTCATGCCTTCCCCTGACACTACTACACTGCGGGACAGCGAGGACCGGCATATGGATCATCTGGCCTGCCATGCTTTTACATTTGTGGGGGCTGTGCTGCGCCCGGTCTGTGCCGCTGCCATTACAGCTATTGCCCTTAAGAAACAGCTCAAGCGTCTCCTTGATGGCGCTATGGCTGGTACTAGGGGGGAGAATTATAGGGCCCTCTGGATTTGCTCTGATTTTGTTGCCTTTGTACTTACTGACATGGATAATGCGGTACGGCTGAGTAGTAGGGCCTCTGCCCTTTTGGTGGCTATGCGCCGCTCTGTTTGGTTGCATCAGTGGGCAGCTGACGCTGCTGCTAAGAAGGCTCTCACTGGGCTCCCCTTTGCTGGGCTGCGGCTCTTTGGTGAGCGTCTGGATGTTCTAGCCAAGAATGGTAGGCTGCCTCAGCGTAGGAGGCAGCCTCGGCCTTTTCGGGGGCCCTCCGCTTCCCTCCCCTCCTTTCGTGCTCCCAGAGGAGGTCGTGGCTCCCTCTTGTCAGGTAGCCGCAGAGATTCTTGGGGCCGTGGCAGATCCCGTGGTCGTCCCGGTCTCTCATGGGGTTCCAAGCCCAAACCTTCTCCCAAGCCCCCTCAGGCATGAGGAGGTGCCCTCACCCACCTGGGTGGGGGGATGGCTTCGGCTCTTTGCTCACGTCTGGAGGCTCCGTGTCTCAGACCGGTGGATTAAGGAGGTGGTGTCCTCCGGTTACAAGATAGAGTTTGCAGCCTGGCCGCCCCCAAGATTCCTCAGATCCCGGATGTCTTGAAAACCTCTGTCAGCTCAGGGTTTGTGCCTTGCGGTTCAACGTCTGTTGGAGTCAGGAGTCATTTGCCTGATGCCTTCCCAGGAACGGGGTCAGGGGTTCTACTCCAATCTTTTCAGTCCCCAAAAAAGACGGATCCTTGAGGCCCATCCTGGACTTGAAGGGTCTCAACAAGTTTGTCAGGTTCAAACACTTTCGCATGGAGAGGCTACGCTTGGCTGTCAGTACCCATCGACTTTATGACCTCCGTGGACATCAAGGATGCCTATCTTCACGTGCCAATCTTTCCGGGTCATCAGAGATTCCTGAGGTTCACTCTAGAGGATCAGCATTACCAGTTTGTGGCTTTACCGGTATCACCTTGGCGCCTCGGGTGTTCACCAAGGTGCTGGCGGGCGTGATGGCTATGCTGCGGAATCAGGCCAAGAAGAATACTCAGGTGGTGACCTCCACTCTTGAGTCCTTCGGCTGGGTGATCAACTTTCCCAAGTCTTCACTGTCTCCGTCTTTGGTGAGGTCCTTTCTGCGCATGACTCTGGATACCTCTCAGGTCAAGGTGTTCCGGCCTCAGCAGGTGGGTGGAGGGCCTTCAGAAGCAGGCAAGGGCTCTGCTTTCGTGTCCCCATCCCTCTATCCGGCAAGGGATGCAGTTAGTGGGCCTGATGGTGTCCTGCTTCGAGGCGGTTCCCTTTGCTCAGTTTCACATGAGACCTCTTCAGTTGCACCTCTTGTCAGTTTAGGATCGGGACCCTTTGTCCCTGGATCAGGAATTTGCTCTGTCCCCCCTGGCCAGACAGTCCCTCTCGTGGTGGCTGGACTCAAGGAACCTTCTAGTGGGCAGGACCTTTCTGCCTCTGTGCTGGGAAACTGTCACCACAGATGCCAGTCTGACCGGTTGGGGGGGCTTTTGGAAGTCTCTGAAGTTCCAGGGTCGGTGGGGCCCCCAGGAGGCCCATGCTCCCATCAATGTCCTGGAACTGATGGCGATCAGGTTGGTTCTTTTGCAGCTGACCACACACCTTCGAGGTCGGGCTGTTCAGATCTGCTCGGACAACCAGACAGCGGTTGCCTACATCAATCATCAGGGAGGGACTCGGAGAAAGCAAGCGAGCCCTCATGGAAGTGTCCCTGATACTGTCTTGGGCGGAAGAGAATGTCCCTTGCACCTCAGCGGTCTACATTCCGGGGGTGGAGAACCAGGAGGCAGACTCCCTGAGCAGGGGGACGTCTCGGCTGGGGGAATGGTCCCTCAGCAACAAGGTATTTCACTCCCTGTGTCACCGCTGGAGTCAGCCTGATGTGGACCTGTTTGCGTCCTGACACAATCACAAGCTTCCCAGATTTTTCTCTCTGTCACAGGATCCTCTGACCTTCGCCACCGATGCGCTAGCAATGCCTTGGACTGAGTTTCAGCTCCTCTATGTGTTCCCTCCTTTTTCTCTGCTGGGCAGGGTGCTGCGCAAGATAGCCCAGGAGGGGGTACCAGCCATCCTGGTGGACCCTGTTGGCCAAGGATGGTGTGGTTCGCAGACATCGTGCAGTTGGCAGTAGATCGGTACGTCTTGCCCAAGGATCCAGATCTTCTCACTCAGGGACAGTTGCGCCATCCCAATTTACAAACGCTGGCTTTAACGGCTTGGCTGCTGAAACCTCCATTTTGCTGGATAAGGGGTTGTCGGCCTCTGTTGCTGATACTATGATTCGGGCTAGGAAGAAGTCTTCGTCTTTTATCTACTACAGGGTCTGGCATGCTTACATTGCCTGGTGTGAGTCCAAGTCTCTTCCTTGTCGGGTGTTTTCTATCCCCAGGATTGTGGAATTGTTACAACATGGTTTGGATTCGGCTTTCAACTTAGTACCTTCAAGGGACAGGTGTCAGCTCTGGCTATTTTTTTCCAAAGATCCTTTGCCAATCATCGGTTGGTTAAGACTTTTTTCCAGTGAGTTACTCATGTGCGTCCGCCACGTAAACCTATGCTACCGGTTTGGGACTTGAATCTGGTGTTGTCTGCTCTGCAGGGTCCTCCCTTTGAGCCGATCCGTGGGGCTGCGTTGCCCATTCTGACTCTTAAAGGTGGCCTTTTTGGTGGCTATTACTTCGGTCAGGCGAGTTTCTGAGCTGGCGCGCTTTCCATCAAACCTCCTTATTTTGAGCGGCATCAGGATAAGGTGGTGTTTCGGCTTAAGCCGGATTTCTTGCCTAAGGTTGTGTCTGCTTTTCATCTCAATCAGGACATTGTTTTGCCTTCTTTGTGTCCTAACCCTGCTAATTTCAAAGAGCGGACCCTTCATTCTATGGGTGTTGTCAGGGCTCTGAAGTTTTATTTGGTTGCTACTTTGTCTTTCAGGAAGTCTGATGCTCTTTTTGTTCTTCCTGCTGGGCCTAGGAAGGGTTTGCCTCCGGCTAAATCCACTATTAGCAAGTGGATCCGTCAGGCAGTGGAGCAGGCTTATTCTGCTAAAGGGAAGGTTCCTCCTTTTAAGGTTACTGCTCATTCCACTCGTGCTATTGGTGCTTCTTGGGCTTTACAGCACCAAGCTTCTTTTGAACAAGTTTGTAAGGCCGCGACTTGGTCTTCTGTTCATACCTTTTCCAAGTTTTACAAGGTTGATGTTAAGGCTTCTGCTGATGCTGCCTTTGGTCGCAAAGTACTTCAGGCGGTGGTGGTTTGAACTGCCTGCTGCTACTTTTTGGGAATCCCACCCTACCTTACGGACACTGCTATTGGATGTCCTATACGTAAGGACTTCTTGAATCAGGCCGTGCCATGCAATAGGAAAAAGACAATTCTGTGAGTACTCACCTGTAGAATTGTTTTTACTATGCATGGCACGGCCTGCTTCACCCCACCCTTGTTATTGTTATTCTTAGTTGCCTCTTTATGGTGAGTGTTCCAAGTTAGTTGGGGTTGTTAACTTTTTTACCTTATTATCTCCTGGCTTCTTGTATAACTGCTTGTCAACACTGGAGAGGTCTATTGGTGATCCTGTTTTTATATGGTACCGGGAGGAGCCACAACTCTTCTGCAGTACACTGCGCCACCTTGTGGCGGAATATCCCATACGTAAGGACTTCTTGAAGCAGGCCGTGCCATGCATAGTAAAAGCAATTCTACAGGTGAGTACTCACAGAATTGTCTTTTTTCTCGCATAAGATTTTTTTGCAAGTTGTGGATTTTTTTTATTAAAATGCTGGCATGTGTTTTTTTTAGTTGAAAATGCCATAAATTATAGTTTTTTAATGTTTCGCCGGGCATAGGGGCCGGTAACCCAGAGCATACCTTCCAACTTTTCAGCGTGTGAGAGAGGGGCATTTGTTAAATTAGGCCACACACCCTCATTGAGGGATGGATAAGAGATATTAACTGTTACACCACAAGAAACACTTTGAATAGGCGAATGTATCATTTATTGATGCAGATCTGCATGTTACACCTCAAACAGGGACAAGTGGGAACAACGAGGGACCCCCTGTCCCTCGTTGTTCCCACTGTTTGACATGGACTCAAAAGAGGGACAGTTGGGAGGTAAAGCGGACTAACAGCCAAAAATGACTTAAACCAGATCAACACAACAAACAGTGCTCATATGCCCCCCTCCCCGGGGCAGTTTAGATTGCTGAACGTAAACATTCATTTACCTTTTTCTAACTCCTGCTGTGTTAAATTCTAAAAACAAGATGGTGGCTTATACATTTGCAGGCCATCGACAAACAGGAAGTGCTGTCAGTTATGTCAGTTGGGAGAGGATGCTCCAAAATGGCTGCTACCTTTCTTTTCCAACAGTACCAGGCTGTTGGTCCGGTTAAGTCAGAGTTCAGGGCAGAGGATTAGCTAGGCTTTCTGGCACCCGGGGAAAGATCCTGGATTTTGGTTCCCTTTTAATCTGGCCCTGAGTGCGGGTGCAGCAGTCACATGACTAGCCTTGACTAGTCTAGCAACTAGCAATGGCAGCGGCGTCCATCTTGCTTCCAGTACAGGTGCGCTTTACCACTGCTTTGACAAATGATGAATGCCATGGCCGCGATCGATGGATACGAGGCCTCGGCATTTGCTGTGGAAATTATAGATGACATTTCATTGCAGAAATGGAAGCCGTCCGTCCGGATTGTGCGGCCTCTAAGATTTCTGCTTCCTCCTCAGACACGTCTCTGGCCGATCACAGATCAATACGCTAATGAAATCTCCTCAGCGGGCGGCGGATTTCACATGACACATCCAGAGCACGGCCTCCATTAATCCTTCAATAATACTAGGCTGGGACACGCGTGAGGAGGGCAGGAGCCAGGCAACCACGCTCTGCCTTATCTCTATCCAGGGGTGGACCCAGCCTCTCTGCTGTCTGAGGTAAACTAGAAAATGGCGCCCCCCGCAGGGCGTTATCTCTATCCAGAGGTGAACCCAGCCTCTCTGCTGTCTGAGGTAAACTAGAAAATGGCGCCTCCGCAGGGTCTTATCTCTATCCAGGGGTGGACCCAGCCTGTCGGCTGTCTGAAGTAAACTAGAAAATGGCGCCCCCCCCGCAGGGCGTTATCTCTGTCCAGGGGTGAACCCTGCCTCTCTGCTGTCTGAGGTAAACTACAAAATGGCGCCCCCCGCAGGGCGTTATCTCTATCCAGGGCCGAACCCTGCCTCTCTGCTGTCTGAGGTAAACTACAAAATGGCGCCCCCCGTAGGGCCCTATCTCTATACAGGGGTGGACCCAGCCTGTCTGCTGTCTGAGGTAAACTAGAAAATGGCACCCCCCGCAGGGCGCTATCTCTATCCAGGGGTGAACCCCGCCTCTCTGCTGTCTGAGGTAAACTAGAAAATAACGCCCCCCACAGGGCCTTATCTCTATCCAGGGGTGAACCCTGCCTCTCTGCTGTCTGAGGTAAACTAGAAAATGGCACCCCCCGCAGGGCCTTATCTCTATCCAGGGGTGAACCCTGCCTCTCTGCTGTCTGAGGTAAACTACAAAATGGCTCCCCCTGCAGGGCCTTATCTCTATACAGGGGTGGACCCAGCCTGTCTGCTGTCTGAGGTAAACTAGAAAATGGCGCCCCCCGCAGGGCCTTATCTCTGTCCAGGGGTGGACCCAGCCTGTCTGCTGTCTGAGGTAAACTAGAAAATGGCGCCCCCCGCAGGGCCTTATCTCTGTCCAGGGGTGGACCCAGCCTGTCTGCTGTCTGAGGTAAACTAGAAAATGGCGCCCCCCCCCACAGGGCGTTATCTCTGTCCAGGGGTGGACCAAGCCTGTCTGCTGTCTGAGGTAAACTAGAAAATGGCGCCCCCCGCAGGGCGTTATCTCTGTCCAGGGGTAAACCCTGCCTTTCTACTGTCTGAGGTAAACTAGAAAATGGCGCCCCCCCGCAGGGCGTTCCACAGCCACTGAGCCACAAATGATTGACTGAAATCACGCCACAGCGTACGGCGGCACCACCCAATTTCTGCTCAACCACAAATGAAGTAATAAATAAATGAGAAAAACAAGTCCAGCAATTGCTGCCCCCCTTGCAGTGCTGCCTCACATGGCCTCCTTAAAGCGGACCAAAACCCAAGGTCGATCTATAAGATTCCCGGGCCGTTCGATTCCCTCCAAAATGGTGTTCCCCCGCTGTGTGAAACCCCCCAGGTCCTGTTCACTTACCTTGTTTCCCAGTCCAACGACGCGTGCACGAGCTGCGGCCGCATCCCCACTGTCCCTCTAGCAGGGTGTGTCCATGCCAGGAATTTGTGAATGTCCGGCACAGGCACGCTCCCTGTTAGAGGGAAGCGGGGGATGCGGCCACTGGCCTTAGACAACGCACCAGTATTGCGGGTCCCTGTATTGCGGGTCACCTTCATAGCAGTGGGACTGTGTGGCAGGGCCCCCCATCATCCCATAGCAGACTGTGTGACAGAATCTCCCCCCATCATCCCATAGCAGACTGTGTGACAGAATCTCCCCCCCATCATCCCATAGCAGACTGTGTGACAGAACCCCCCCCCATCATCCCATAGCAGACTGTGTGACAGAATCCCCCCCCATCATCCCATAGCAGACTGTGTGACAGAATCTCCCCCCCATCATCCCATAGCAGACTGTGTGACAGAATCTCCCCCCCCCATCATCCCATAGCAGACTGTGTGACAGAACCCCCCCCCCCATCATCCCATAGCAGACTGTGTGACAGAATCTCCCACCATCATCCCATAGCAGACTGTGTGACAGAATCCCCCCCCCCCCATCATCCCATAGCAGACTGTGTGACAGAACCCCCCCACCCATCATCCCATAGCAGACTGTGTGACAGAATCTCCCACCATCATCCCATAGCAGACTGTGTGACAGAATCCCCCCCCCATCATCCCATAGCAGACTGTGTGACAGAGCCCCCCATCATCCCATAGCAGACTGTGTGACAGAATCTCCCCCCATCATCCCATAGCAGACTGTGTGACAGAGCCCCCCCATCATCCCATAGCAGACTGTGTGACAGAGCCCCCCATCATCCCATAGCAGACTGTGTGACAGAGCCCCCCATCATCCCATAGCAGACTGTGTGACAGAGCCCCCCAATCATCCCATAGCAGACTGTGTGACAGAGCCACCCATCATCCCATAGCAGACTGTGTGACAGAATCTCCCCCCATCATCCCATAGCAGACTGTGTGACAGAGCCCCCCATCATCCCATAGCAGACTGTGTGACAGAATCCCCCATCATCCCATAGCAGACTGTGTGACAGAATCACCCCATCATTCCATAGCAGACTGTGTGACAGAATCCCCCATCATCCCATAGCAGACTGTGTGACAGAGCCCCCCATCATCCCATAGCAGACTGTGTTACAGAATCTCCCCCCCATCATCCCATAGCAGACTGTGTGACAGAACCCCCCCCCATCATCCCATAGCAGACTGTGTGACAGAATCCCCCCCCATCATCCCATAGCAGACTGTGTGACAGAATCTCCCCCCCATCATCCCATAGCAGACTGTGTGACAGAATCTCCCCCCCCCATCATCCCATAGCAGACTGTGTGACAGAACCCCCCCCCCATCATCCCATAGCAGACTGTGTGACAGAATCTCCCACCATCATCCCATAGCAGACTGTGTGACAGAATCCCCCCCCCCATCATCCCATAGCAGACTGTGTGACAGAACCCCCCCACCCATCATCCCATAGCAGACTGTGTGACAGAATCTCCCACCATCATCCCATAGCAGACTGTGTGACAGAATCCCCCCCCCATCATCCCATAGCAGACTGTGTGACAGAGCCCCCCATCATCCCATAGCAGACTGTGTGACAGAATCTCCCCCCATCATCCCATAGCAGACTGTGTGACAGAGCCCCCCCATCATCCCATAGCAGACTGTGTGACAGAGCCCCCCATCATCCCATAGCAGACTGTGTGACAGAGCCCCCCATCATCCCATAGCAGACTGTGTGACAGAGCCCCCCAATCATCCCATAGCAGACTGTGTGACAGAGCCACCCATCATCCCATAGCAGACTGTGTGACAGAATCTCCCCCCATCATCCCATAGCAGACTGTGTGACAGAGCCCCCCATCATCCCATAGCAGACTGTGTGACAGAATCCCCCATCATCCCATAGCAGACTGTGTGACAGAATCACCCCATCATTCCATAGCAGACTGTGTGACAGAATCCCCCATCATCCCATAGCAGACTGTGTGACAGAGCCCCCCATCATCCCATAGCAGACTGTGTTACAGAATCTCCCCCCATCATCCCATAGCAGACAGTGTGACAGAATCCCCCCACCATCCCATAGCAGACTGTGTGACAGAATCCCCCCATCATTCCATAGCAGACTGTGTGACAGAATCCCCCCATCATTCCATAGCAGACTGTGTGACAGAATCCCCCATCATCCCATAGCAGACTGTGTGACAGAGCCCCCCATCATCCCATAGCAGACTGTGTTACAGAATCTCCCCCCCATCATCCCATAGCAGACTATGTGACAGAATCCCCCCCCCATCATCCCATAGCAGACTGTGTGACAGAATCTCCCCCCATCATCCCATAGCAGACTGTGTGACAGAGCCCCCCATCATCCCATAGCAGACTGTGTGAAAGAATCCCCCATCATCCCATAGCAGACTGTGTGACAGAATCACCCCATCATTCCATAGCAGACTGTGTGACAGAATCACCCCATCATTCCATAGCAGACTGTGTGACAGAATCCCCCATCATCCCATAGCAGACTGTGTGACAGAGCCCCCCATCATCCCATAGCAGACTGTGTTACAGAATCTCCCCCCATCATCCCATAGCAGACAGTGTGACAGAATCCCCCCACCATCCCATAGCAGACTGTGTGACAGAATCCCCCCATCATTCCATAGCAGACTGTGTGACAGAATCCCCCCATCATTCCATAGCAGACTGTGTGACAGAATCCCCCATCATCCCATAGCAGACTGTGTGACAGAGCCCCCCATCATCCCATAGCAGACTGTGTTACAGAATCTCCCCCCCATCATCCCATAGCAGACTATGTGACAGAATCCCCCCATCATTCCATAGCAGACTGTGTGACAGAATCCCCCCATCATCCCATAGCAGACTGTGTGACAGAGCCCCCCATCATCCCATAGCAGACTGTGTGACATAGCCCCCCATCATCCCATAGCAGACTGTGTGACAGAATCCCCCCATCATCCCATAGCAGACTGTGTGACATAGCCCCCCATCATCCCATAGCAGACTGTGTGACAGAGCCCCCCATCATCCCATAGCAGACTGTGTGACAGAGCCCCCCATCATCCCATAGCAGAATGTGTGACAGAGCCCCCCATCATCCCATAGCAGACTGTGTGACAGATAGATTTATAGACATGGCAAAGAACTCTGCTCATTGGGTGTAACCTGGCAAATATTTTGTGAGTGCTGAAAATTGCGAATTACCCGGATGGCAATGTAAAAACACGGTTCATCACATATGAGTGATAATTACATTAATGTGGACCAAAACCCAGGACAGTCAAAAGTTTTGACTATCGTGGGTTTTTGTCCTTTCCAAGGGGGCACCCCGCTGTGTGAAACTCCCATGATCGCCGCAGCCAACTCACCTCTTCCTGGTCCCACGGCGCATCTAAAAGCAGCGGCTCTAACGGCCGCATCCTCCGCCTTCCTCTAACAGGGAGTGTGGCCGCGCTGGCCATTCAAAAATGCCTCGCGCGGGCACTGCTAGAGGGAAGCGGAGGATGCGGCCGCTGCTCTTAGACGCGCGCCGTGGTACCAGGAAGAGGTGCCCCTGGGGAAAGGACTAAAACCCAGGATAGTCAAAATAACTCTTCAGCTCAACGTGCAAACAATAACCATAATATTCACTTTATAAGAAACACTTTTTATACCCCAGAGGTGGGAGGGTAGTGTTTTTTTTACCCATTTACTAATAAGGGACTATATGACCACTTAATTATTCTCCAAAGTGGAGGCGAACACAGATTGCTCCTGATAAATGCAAAAAAAAAATGTATTTTAATAAGGAATATACTATCATCAGATTGCACATACACAAAATACAAGGTTAAAATCAAACACACGATAGCACTCAGCACATTTATCTCCAACAAAATGTATCAATGTTGCAAAATGTATCCACTGTCATTGTGAACACAGTATATAAATATACACATGTAACAAATAGTCTGTGCAGATAATGAACAATGTGTCTCCAGAGTGCTAACATTATACAGAACATCCTTTAAGGATCACAAATAAAGTGCAAAAGAAAAAGGTGACATTAAAGTGGATTCAGAAGTAAATGTGCCAAAGGGGTCACATGATCCTCAGTTTGTGTTTGTTGTGTATGATGTTAGCACTTTGGAGACACCTTTCTGGCAGTCTCCTTGTTGCACAGACTATTTGTTACATGTGTATATTTATATACTCTTATATTTTTTAATCGTCTTAGCACTGATTGATTACACTGTATTCACACTGACAGTGGATTGATTCTGCAACATTGATATATTTTGCTGGAGATAAATATGCTTAAAGTGATACTAAAGGCGAGCGCTCGATTGTTGTCCCATCGTCTCAGGCTACACGTTGCAGTCTCCCAAAGTTCAATCTGTTTTCAAAAAGACCCTGTAGTTCCTGTGTTATTTGTAAAAGTATTAGAGCACTGTAAGCGTGTCTACTTTTTTATTTACCACACGTTTGCTCTGTAAGACGCGCTTGCCCATAAGACTCACCTAGGGTTTAGAGGAGGAAGATAAAAAAAATATATATTCTCAATCAAATAGTGTGCTAAAATACCTCCTCCCAAGCACCCCATAACAAGCAGCATGCAAAATGCTCTCCCAATCACTGCATTACAGACAGTGTGCAGATCCCCCCAATCACCCCATAACAAGCAGCATGCAAAATGCTCTCCCAATCACTGCATTACAGACAGTGTGCAGATCCCCCCAATCACCCCATAACAGGCAGCATGCAAAATCCTTTCCCAATCACTGCATTACAGACAGTGTGCAGACCCCCCCCCCCCCAATCACCCCATAACAAGCAGCATGCAAAATGCTCTCCCAATCACTGCATTACAGACAGTGTGCAGATCCCCCCCAATCACCCCATAACAGGCAGCATGCAGAATCCTTTCCCAATCACTGCATTACAGACAGTGTGCAGATCCCCCCAATCACCCCATAACAAGCAGCATGCAGAATCCTTTCCCAATCACTGCATTACAGACAGTGTGCAGAATCCCCCAAATCACCCCATAACAAGCAGCATGCAAAATGCTCTCCCAATCACCCCATTACAGACAGTGTGCAGATCTCCCCAATCACCCCATAACAAGCAGCATGCAAAATCCTTTCCCAATCACTGCATTACAGACAGTGTGCAGATCCCCCCAATCACCCCATAACAGGCAGCATGCAGAATCCTTTCCCAAACACTGCATTACAGACAGTGTGCAGATCCCCCCAATCACCCCATAACAAGCAGCATGCAAAATGCTCTCCCAATCACCCCATTACAGACAGTGTGCAGATCCCCCCAATCACCCCATAACAAGCAGCATGCAAAATGCTCTCCCAATCACTGCATTACAGACAGTGTGCAGATCCCCCCAATCACCCCATAACAGGCAGCATGCAAAATCCTTTCCCAATCACTGCATTACAGACAGTGTGCAGATCCCTCCAATCACCCCATAACAAGCAGCATGCAAAATGCTCTCCCAATCACCCCATTACAGACAGTGTGCAGATCCCCCCAATCACCCCATAACAAGCAGCATGCAAAATGCTCTCCCAATCACTGCATTACAGACAGTGTGCAGATCTCCCCAATCACCCCATAACAAGCAGCATGCAAAATGCTCTCCCAATCACCCCATTACAGACAGTGTGCAGATCCCCCCAATCACCCCATAACAGGCAGCATGCAAAATCCTTTCCCAATCACCCCATTACAGACAGTGTGCAGATCCCCCCAATCACCCCATAACAGGCAGCATGCAAAATGCTCTCCCAATCACTGCATTACAGACAGTGTGCAGATCCCCCCAATCACCCCATAACAAGCAGCATGCAGAATGCTCTCCCAATCACTGCATTACAGACAGTGTGCAGATCCCCCCAATCACCCCATAACAGGCAGCATGCAGAATCCTCTCCCAATCACCCCATTACAGACAGTGTGCAGAATCCCCTTACAGCGTCTTCCTCTGCCTCCAGCTCCTCCCCTGATCCTGACAACAGATTAAATACTGAGGCTCGTGTCAGGTTGACAACCTGTTTGTTAGTGATAGGCTAGAATGCAGCCCTCCAAACAGACAGTCAAGCCCAGCTCAATCTAATGCAATGTACATAGTGTACTTCACTCAGCCCTGCTACTCCAATTACAGGGCTGAGGTGAAACTTTATCCTATTATTTATTAGGACAATATAGCTTCATAAAGGAAAAAAATGAGAACCTTGCCATGTGTAAAAGTTCTGCTTCAGTAACTAGTATGCTTTGTTCACTAAACAGAAGTCATGTTGCAAATGCCAGTGTGTTTTTTTTCAATGAAAGTGACATATAGGGGCACTTTATTTTTTGTTTTAAATTTCAGAGCCAACCAGCTGTGGCACCGGACATAGGGGCTGGTAACCAAGGCCTCAGAGGTTGATTGGCTGGCCCCTGACCATGCCGGTTTACCAGCCCCTATTGCCCTTTGGTATGAGCAGGAGCAACCACCAGGCCCATACGTGGAGGCTGATTAATTACTAACAGCAGGTATTGCCAGATGAGCGTCTGTAGTGCAGCGCCCAGAGCGACCGCTAGTAGTCCCTCTAAGCGGCTATCGGACGTTGTAACTGAGGGCCTCAGTCGCTTTAGTACGCAGGCCGGCAATCATGAATGAGATGTACGTTGGTCGCTGTAACACCAGTAATACGCTATAAGGAGCTAAAGGTAGCGACTGCTCAGAGCGACTGGCTCTCAGCAACACACACCATATTCATCAAAAAATCACCCTTATACAGCGTCGGTGCTCAAAATTGGTTCGCTATAGCCTAGAGCGCCAGATGCAGTGATTAAAGTGATTTTTTTAACACATATCCACCAGTAACAAAGCGAAAACACATGGAATTACATTGTTGTAACATTGTGACATTAACACTTTAGTGCCAGACCTGTAATTACAATTCTGCATAAAAATTAAAAAAAAGCCCATGAGATGTAACACAATTATTTGATAATAAAAAAAAAAATAGACTCAGGAAAGGGATTTGAAGGAACATCCGCGTAAATGTATGGGAGAGCGAACGGTAGCGACAGGTCTTATCTGGCGCTCTGGACGCTAGAGCGCCGGCACAATACACTGAGCTGCCTGTGATGATGAATCGTATGCTACATGGCACTGTTCCAGTCGCTCACCAGATTTGCTTTGATAAATGGAATAGCGTACAGCGCCCAGCGTTCACCAGACGCTGCCTGTCGCTATGAGGCGCTACCTGCCGCTATCCCTTGATGAATAAACCCCTAATTCTAGCCACCTGGATGGCTCAAGGACAAATGGGACACTTGCATTCACCATTTACATTGAGCCAAACGTCTTTTTTATTTTTTTTTTTAACTTTTAAAATTAAAAATGAATAAGCATGCAAACTGCTGTATACTTATTAATGACCTACTCCTTACCAGGTCGCTGGCCCCCAGACATCTCGCTCCCACCCAGCAGATATCACTTCTGGTGGGTGATTTCCGATCTGACTCGTGACTTTGTGTTTTTAGTGTATATTTTGCTTGCCACCTTCTCCCCCTAATCAGCCGCTTCATCAGGCATTCCTTTTGTCTTATTGCCGGATGACCAAGGAGGCATCATCACTAGTGGGATTGAGCATGTGGGGGTGTGGCTATCTGGATAGTTCAAGGAAAAATGGGACCCTTGCATTCACTATATACACTGAGCCAAAAGTCTTCTTATTATTTTGTATTTTTACTTTTAAACTTAAAAAAGGTCATTAATAACCATGAAAACTGCTGCATGCTTATTAAAGCGGACCAAAACCCACATTTTTAACTAGCATCCCCTGAATTGCTCCCCCCACAAATAGTAACTTTTGCCTATTTTTTACTGCTCCCGGTTCACTCTAATCCCAGATAATGGCGCCTGTTTTAGCTGTAAAGCTCCGCCTCCTCCATTCATTGCCACTGCCAGGGGCGGGCTGGCCATAGGGCATACTGGGCAAAATCCCGGTAGGCCGGCGCCAGGGAAGGCCGCAACCCAGTGGAAAAGATGCTGGAGGGTGAGGGCAGCATCTTTTCCATAGGGTTGCGGCCTTCCCTTCCTGCTGTTCCTGCTGCTGCCACTACTGTCGTCGCTCTCACACACACACACACACACACACACACACACACACACACATGCTTACCGGCACTTCCTGGCTGTTGCGCGCTGGTTGGTGGGCGTGTCCCATATGGCCGGCATCCAATGAAAACATCGGACGCCGGCCATATGGGGCAGCCCACCGACCAGCGCGCAACAGCCAGGAAGTGCTTGTAAGCATGTGTGTTTGTGTGTCTGAGAGCGCCGGCAGCAGCGGCTGGAACAGCGGGTCAGGCAGTCAGGCCCTCCGACTATCAGGAACCAGAGGTAAGCATATGTGGGCGTGTGAGTGGCGTCACAAGGCGTGGCGGGGGAGGGGAGATGCCGCTCATTGGCTGTACTAAGGGATTCCCCTATGTGGCTGCACTGAGGGATGCCCCTATTTCGCTGCACTGAGGGATGCCCCGCACTGGCTGCACTGAGGGATGCTCCTCACTGGCTGCACTGAGGGATGCCCCGCACTGGCTGCACTGAGGGATGCTCCTCACTGGCTGCACTGAGGGATGCCCCCACTGGCTGCACTGAGGGATGCCTCGCACTGGCTGCACTGAGGGATGCCCCGCACTGGCTGCACTGAGGGATGCCCCCACTGGCTGCACTGAGGGATGCTCCTCACTGGCTGCACTGAGGGATGCCCCGCACTGGCTGCACTGAGGGATGCCCCTATTTCGCTGCACTGAGGGATGCCCCGCACTGGCTGCACTGAGGGATGCTCCTCACTGGCTGCACTGAGGGATGCCCCCACTGGCTGCACTGAGGGATGCCTTGCACTGGCTGCACTGAGGGATGCCCCGCACTGGCTGCACTGAGGGATGCCTCGCACTGGCTGCACTGAGGGATGCCTCACACTGGCTGCACTGAGGGATGCCTTGCACTGGCTGCACTGAGGGATGCCTTGCACTGGCTGCACTGAGGGATGCCTCGCACTGGCTGCACTGAGGGATGCCTCACACTGGCTGCACTGAGGGATGCCTTGCACTGGCTGCACTGAGGGATGCCTCGCACTGGCTGCACTGAGGGATGCCTCACACTGGCTGCACTGAGGGATGCCCCGCACTGGCTGCACTGAGGGATGCCCCGCACTGGCTGCACTGAGGGATGCCCCGCACTGGCTGCACTGAGGGATGCCTCGCACTGGCTGCACTGAGGGATGCCCCGCACTGGCTGCACTGAGGTGATGCCTCGCACTGGCTGCACTGAGGGATGCCCCGCACTGGCTGCACTGAGGGATGCCCCGCACTGGCTGCACTGAGGGATGCCTCGCACTGGCTGCACTGAGGGATGCCCCGCACTGCCCGTAATGGAAGATGCTGCAACGTGCCTCTGTGGGATGCCCCTCACTTGCTTTAATGAGGGATACCAATTACTGCCTGTAATAGGGGGTTCTACCTGTAATAGGGGGTTCTACCTGTAATAGGGGATTCTGCCTGTAATGGGGGGATTTAAGTTATTTCTTATTTCTGTCCTTTAAACCATGGGTGTGTCTTATGGAGTGAAAATAAGGTGTTGTATATATAGTGACATTAAGATACTATACTATACTATACCGGGCCAGAAACAGGGCAGCAGGGCCGGTGAGCCACAAAAAGTCCCGGGCGGTTTTCTAGCCCCAGTCCGCCTCTGGCCACTGCTATGTGTGGCAATGATGCCATTTCCACACCTATGCAATGACTGATCACTTGCAATCCTACAGAGAGGGACAGCAAATAAATCTGTGTTCCAGGGCGATTTGTTAAGCGAAAATATCCATTTCTAGTTCTACACCCTAAGAAGAGAGTATTGGTAGGGGCTTTGGTCAAATGTGTTTCAGAAGTTCAGGGGTTTTGGTCCGCTTTAATGACCTACTCACCTTACCAGGCCCCCCTCCCACCCAGCAATCTAGCTGCACCCAGGAGAATGTATCCCACAATCCACCAGGTGCAGCTTTTCAGTGTAGCACCTGCCTTTTTATGAGGGGCCGGCTTCTCTCCTTCTGGCAGGTGGCGCGGGATGGTGAGTGGTAGGTGGGGGAGCGAACGGGAGTCACCAGGGGAAAAAAGCTGCAGAGTAGTCCATGATTTAATGAAAAGCCCAAACCCTTAAACTATTCCCCAACATCAAAAATTAATATATTTTACATTTTCAGTCACTTACTTATTATTCTTTCCCCCACTGGGCTGCAACTCTGTTCAGGACTCTAGTATACGGGCGCCGCCATCTTGACTCAGAAGCATCACATACTGAGGAGAGGAGAGCGGGATAAAGTAAGGGTGGTGGGGTTATAGCTGTGCTTTGCACAGACAGAGCGGAGCTGGGGTCAGGGATAGGACAACAATTAAACTTGGGGGGAAGGTTAGTCCCGTCTCCTGGCGATGTACCACGAAACGCGTCTGCAACGTGTAAACATATCGTATACTACTCACTTGCTACAAACGACATGCTTGCCACAAACTGTTACCCTTGCAAACAGCTATTTTGAACACCCACTCACTTGCAATAATCTGTATACTTGCTACAAACTTCATGCTCACTGCAAACTGTTATTTGATGATTATAATAAATGCTATATAACCTTGTATATTTTAACGAAAGCATTGTACATGGTTTCTTTGCACATTTATCCACTGACAGCATACCCTGCAGAATGTAAGAATTTTGACCAGTTATTTGATACCTTATGAGAGAAGGAAAGGGACAACCTCCTCAAGGTCTAAACTCCCTCCAACTAAGGTTTCCCCCCCAAATAGGAGATGGGACTAACCTTCCCCCCTAGTTTGTAACTTACACAGGGAGCAAGACCCCCCAAAAATAAGACTAATAACCAATTAACCAGGCATCACTAAGGGCTCTACCACCGGTACCGGTCAGTAAACCCCTTCCACCCTCTTCTTGGACAGCAATCCCAGAATGCAGAGCGACACAGTCAGAAGACACCTGTTTTCAGTATGTTTGATGCTCCATGAGCTTCCATCTTGGATGTTGAAAGGCTCATAACATGCAGTAGATACAGGTAGGATAATTTTTAATGTGAGCAATCTGTATGTACAGGGGGGGAAACATATAAGATAGGCTCTTATTCATGGTGAAGGTCCGGATTAATGTGGGCAATCTATATGTACAGGGTGGGGGAAACATATAAGACATGCTCTTATTCAGGGTGAAGGTCCGGATTAATGTGGGCAATCTGTATGTACAGGGGGGAAACATATAAGATAGGCTCTTATTCAGGGTGAAGGTCCAGATTAATGTGAGAAATCTGTATGTACAGGGTGGGGGAAACATATAAGATAGGCTCTTATTCAGGGTGAAGGTCCAGATTAATGTGGGCAATCTGTATGTACAGGGGGAAACATATAAGACATGCTCTTATTCAGGGTGAAGGTCCAGATTAATGTGGGCAATCTGTATGTACAGGGGGGAAACATATAAGATAGGCTCTTATTCAGGGTGAAGGTCCGGATTAATGTGAGAAATCTGTATGTACAGGGTGTGGGAAACATATAAGATAGGCTCTTATTCAGGGTGAAGGTCCAGATTAATGTGAGCAATCTGTATGTACAGGGTGTGGAAAACATATAAGACAGACTCTTGGTCAGGGTGAGGATCCAGATTAATGTGGGCAATCTGTATGTACAGGGTGTGGGAAACATATAAGATAGGCTCTTATTCAGGATGAAGGTCCGCTTCAGGGTAAGACCTGATAAAGTCTATTTTATATGGCATGGATACCTGCGCCGGATGATGGATATCTCCCGGAACTGGATAGCGAGGCAGCAGGCAACAGGAGTTTGTTTTTTGTTTTTTAAGAACTTCTTTTTTCCAGGCAATTCGGCAAATCGTCCAAATTACATTTTTAGGATATTCACTCCTCTCTACCAACAAGGAAGACAGAGTAGAAAGGAAGGAGGGAAAAAGGGGGGAGAAAAGAAGGGGTAATGGTAAAACAACGTGAGATAATGAGAGAGTAAGAGTTAAAGAAGCAGATGAGAGGAAACAACACTGTGCAGAAATAAAAGCTATTAGCGAGCTGCTATAACGAGATATGTAAATGAAGGCCGCTCTTGTGGTGGATAATTTGCTGCTGAGAACACACAGAGGAAGCCATGACATTTTTCTAGGGCTGCATCGGCCGTTTGGGACCAGTATTTGGGAGCATCAGCCAACAATTAATAAGGTGTGCAGGGTGAATTACTGCCGAGTTGCACTCACACAGGAGACCCAGGGCCAACAAACCTGGATGCCGGCGATTAATAACGATATCGCTAAACGATAGCTGCGAGAGCTCCGAGACCTCGGGCATTTAAAGGCGATGATATTTCAGAACAACTACCCAGCTGGGAAACTATTAAACTGAAAAATAGAAGCAAACTTCAAAATGTTTCAACTGCTAAGATGTATTATCTACAAGGTCATCCACTCAATTTAAAGAACACCCAATAATTTAAGTTTTACATTTTGGATGCAAAAGGTCACAGGCCTTGGAGAAAGCGATTTAGAAGGGGTTGTACCGGGGGCTCATTGTGGGACAACGCGGGCAGGCTGATTCATTACTAGCACCAGGTAATGGCAGATGAGGGTCTGTACAGCGGCGCTAAGAGCGACCGTGAGTGGTCGCTCTGATCGGCCGTGAGACACTATTATAGAGCACCTCAGTCGCTGGCCGGCGTTGATGAATTTGATGTGTGAGTCGCTCTAACTCCAATACAGTGCTGCAACTGTAGCGACTGGTCAGTGTGAGCGACGCAAACCATATTCATAAAAAAAAACTCACACAGCGCCGGCTCTCAAAATTGTGTTGCTGTAGCCCAGAGCGCCAGAGGCTGTGTGATTAAAGTCTGTTTTTCAACACATATCCACCAGTAACAAAGCGAAAACACATGGAATTACATTGTTATTACATTGTGACATTAACACTTTAATTAATACCAGACCTGTAATGACAATTCTGCATAAAAATCTAAAAAATCTAAAAAGTTTTAAAAATGAATTTAAATAGGCCAGGAAAGGTCACACAATGATTTGATACAAAAAAAAAATATTAAAAGAAAACCCTGTTTAAACAGAAGAATAGGAACGTCCATTGAAATGTATGGGAGAGCGACAGGTAGCGACAGGTAATAGCAGGCGCTCTGAAAGGCAGAGCACCGCCGGGATCCACTGAGTCGTCTGTGATGATGAATCGGTCACTATGTGTCGCTGTAAGAGGCGCTCACCAGAATCGCCTTCATAAATGTGTAATTGCGTGCCGTGCCCGGCGTTCACCTGCCGCTACCTGCCACTACCTAGCGCTGTACAGGCACTACCAGGCGCTAGAGCTTCATGAATAAAGCCCTAAATGAAAAAAGCCCAAATTTGGCAAATAGGAAACGCCCTACAACTTTTCTGTTCAACTTTTTGGCAGATAGCTCGCTAAAATGACGTTGCTGACTGCAAAAGAGTGTTTGGCTATAACCCCTACTCACTCTATCCAACTGAGGATGGGCTTTAACATCTCATTGATTCCTTCATAAACTTCAGGGATAAATTGAAAGGGGATGATCCAGGTCTATCGTCCATTACTTGCGGTGTCTCCACTATTGTTATGTTAACAAGGGCAGCAACTGATTTACAGTTTCTTATGGAGGGCTCCGTTAGGCTTTCTGCCCAGGGGCCTCCGCCACACTTAATTCAGCCTATTATCATATTATTTTGGCAAAAGGAATAAAAGAGAGCCCTTTCATCCCATTTAGCAACTTAAAACTTAAAGTGGACCAACAGTCAAAAATGAATTAAATCAGGCCAACACAACAAACCGTGCTCATATGCATCCCTCTCCAAGGCAATTTAGATTGCTGCACATAAAAAATAATTTAACTTTTTCCAAATTTTAAAAACAAGATGGCCTACCTGCAAATAGAAAGTGGTGCTGGGCTTCCTGTTACTCTGCATTTCAGTTATGTCAGTTGGGAGGGGAAGCTTCAAAATGGCTGCTACCTTTTTTTTCCAACTGTGCCAGGCTGTTGGTCCTGTTTAACTCACTTACCTTACAATCCTGCACTTCCTGCCCCTAAATGTGAACCTCTTTTGGTTAACTATCCCTCTGTCAGCATCACATTCATCTCCTTCAGGTTGGTATTCTACTACTTTCCAACCGGAATTCGCTCCGAATTTCAGGGAAAATTTGATTCGGCACGAACCCGAATTTTTTTTGGTTCGTGCCGATCGAATTTTCCCTGGAATAAAAAAAAAAATGCCGGCATGGTGGGAGAGGGCAGGCCAGCTACGTTGTCAGCGGGCGGCGGAAGCCGGCCCGCTGACAACGCAGCCGGCCTACCCGCTCCCACCATGCCGGCATTTTTTTAAAAAGCAAACACTTACCTGCATGGTCGGAGCGTGGAGGCCGGCGCCGCTCTCAGGCGCCCTCTGATGACGCGCCCTCTGATGACGCGCCCTCTGATGACGCGCCCTCTGATGACAGCTGAGAGCGGCGCCGGCCTCCACGCTCCGATCATGCAGGTAAGTGTTTGCTTTTTAAAAAAATGCCGGCATGGTGGGAGCGGGCAGGCTGGCTATGCTGTCAGCGGGCCGGCGGCGGCCCGCTGACAGCCGTAGCCGGCCTGCCCGCTCCCACCATGTCGGCATTTTTTTTTTTTCAGATGAGCGATTCGTGAAAGTTCGATTCGGGCGAACCCGAATTTCTTGGGGAAATTCGGCGAATTGCCCGAATCGAACTTTCAAGAAGTTCGCTCATCTCTACTTTCCACCTCTCCTGATGGCCCCTAGACCTCCTGGATTTGGTGCCTGTGTTTGCTTTCTCAGCTGGACCTGTCTGTTTCATCACTGGGCAAGACCAGCTTGGTCTTAACGGGGCTACAGCACTCAACCCTGTTAGCTTGCAGCCAAACCTATAACCTGTCTCTAAATCTGGTTAGTCACACACATCTACAGAAGGATGTGGAAGCTGCACCACCAAGGTGCCTCTGTGAGGTGCAGTCCTAACTCTAATCTATGAGAGCCCCATTTGGGACATACAATGAAATAGATAAATAGGGAGCAGGCTTACCTGAGGTTTCCCTATAACCTTGAGTGCAGCCCATTGGGTGGAAGTGTCAAAAGCCTTGCAGTACAGATTCAGACCCCACACCCCATGTGCTTGCACAAATTCAAAGAAAACAAAGGAGGGTGTCAGCAGCTCAGACCATTTTATAACTACGTGCGCAGGGCAATTAGGATACACAAGCCTTAAAGGGGCCACAGCACTCAACCCTTTTAGCTTGCAGCCAAACCTATAATCTCTCTAAATCTGGTTTAAAACTGAGGTCTTGGTCCACACACATCTGCAGAAGTATGCTAAAGCTGCACCACCAAATGCCATGGTGCCTCTGTGAGGTGCAGTCCTGACGCTAATCACATGGGGTGGGGGGTCTGAAGCTGTACTGTGAGGTTTTCAACCCTTTCACCCTATGTGCTACAGGCGAGGTTATAGGGAAACCTCAGGTAAGCCTGCTCTCAATTTATCTATTGCATTGTATGTCCCAAAGGAGGCTCTCAGCGAGTTAGGACTGCACCTCACATGGCGGTGCAGCTTTTGCATACTTCTGCAGATAGCTGTGGACCAAGAACTCTGTTTTTAACCAGATTTAGAGGCAGATTATAGGTTTGGCTGCAGGCTAACAGGGTTGAGTGCTGTAGACACTTTAAGACTTGTCTATCCTAATTGCCCTGCTCACGTGCTCTGGTCTAAACGGTTGGCACCCCACTTTTAAGGCCAACTTGGAACCAGCTGTGTACCTTTCGAACCTTTTGGTAGATTCAGTGCTCTGTGTGTACCTGTGCCTCATCAATCTCTCTTTGTTAAAAGCAGGTCTAAAGTAAATAACTCCCTTCCCAGCAGCATCCCACTGTGGTTTGACCCTTTGCTTAAAAGTCAGCAGTCAGCCAAAAAGATTCTTCAGCTGGTGCTTCTATGCTCTGTTTTCCCCCCCGACCACAAATTCACCAATGGGGTTCACTGGATGGGGGCATGTGCTCACATGGCATGTGCATGACCCCCCTCCTCCCCAGCAAACCTGGCGGATCAGAGAAAGCACTGGCTACAGTTGCAGCATCCCAGGTACCCAAAAAATGTGGCATTTTACAGAGGTTCTCTACATCGCAACAGTGCAATTGAGAGATCAATCGCACATTGCAGAAAGTTGTGAGTCAGCTGTGAGCTGTAATATCAGGCATGTGGCTGCTATACAATGTAACTCAACAGGGATTTGTCAGTGTTACATTGTAAACTATGGCCAACCAACTGGTCATTACAATGTAACACAGCAGGGAGCTGACCAATGTCTTTCAATGCAACACTAGGACCCTGCTTCCCAGTTTGTTACATCTTAGATTTTTTGGGAGAGAGGCAGCAGCACAAGTTTTAAAACTCCCAGCACGATTTCCAAGATACCCAAAAATGTAAAGAGGTGGCATTCCTGAGCTGTGAGCTGACGTGTGATTGCTATTTAATTTAACACAGCAGGGAACTGACCAACATTTTACAATGCAACAGTAGCACTCTGCCTACATTGTAGGTTCTTAGGTGAAAGGCAGCAGCATGAGTTTTAAAACTTCCAGCCCGAGTTACCAAGTACCCAAAAATGTAAAGATGTGGCATTTTACAGTACAATTGAGAGATCAATCACACATTGCAGAATGTTGTGAGTCAGCTGTGAGCTCATTACACTGTAATATCAGATGTGTAGCTGCTATACAATGTAACTCAACAGAGATCTGTCATTGTTACATTGTAAACTACAGCCACCCAACTGGTCATTACAATGTAACACAGCAGGGAGCTGACCAACATCTTACAATGCAACAACAGGACTCTGTCTGGCTTTGGCATTTTTTCAGCTGTGAGCTCATTACATTATAAAGGCAGACTTGTGACTGCTATACCTTGAAACTCAGCAAGGAGCTGACCAGCATCTCTGCCCTTCTTGTTACATTGTATAGTGTTAGGGCAAGCAGCACGAGTTTTCAAAACTCCCAGTTCAAGTTTAATTACAATAAGCACCTCTGCATATCTATATATCAATCTAGTTGAAAACATATATATATATATATATATATATATATATATATATATATATATACAAAATAATTATTAAAGTGAAAACATATATAGCTAGTGCCAATAAATTATCCCGCACTCTCTCTCTCTCTTTCAGGAAAAGCTTCCAAGTCACCAACTAAAAAAATGACAAACGCTAAAGCAACCAGGGTTTATCCCTTACATCACCAAGATTTGGCGACCTGTCATTCTTCATTATATCGGAAGCCTTCAGCCTGGCGAGGAAGGCCTTGTGATGCGCTGAATACGCATCCACGTTTATATCCACTTTAGAGGAAGTTTACTGAATCGAAGTCTAAAAGAGGACATGTTAGATAGCAGAGAGACAGTCACTGGTGAAGTACGGCCCCAGTGAGGTCATAGTCAGTGTCAGTCTGGAACACCTTGAGCCCACCAGGGGAAATTATTCCTGGGGCCCCTTGGAAATCATTCTTTGGAGCCTACCATAGAATATCATTTTTGGGACCTACTAGGAGACATAATTCTTTTAACCCCCCAAAAGGATATCACAGGGGCGTAGTTAGGGGAGAGCGGGGGGGGGGGGGCACTTGCCCCGGGGGCAGTAGCTCAGGGGGGTGCCAAAGGGGGGCCTGAGCACAGATGGGGGACACCATTTCGAATCTTTGCCCCGGGTGTTAGAAAGCCCAGCTACGCCTCTGGGATATCATTCTTAGGACCCACCAGTCAGCTAAAACATACTTTATTGTTGCATAATATAAAATACAATATTTATTGACTAAATAACTTAACAAATAAATAACAAACTCAGTGCCTAGGTGCCAACAGGAGGATCCTGGTGAACTAGTCCAACCCTGCACATACATACCTACCAACTTTTCATTGTGGGAAAGGGACATTTGTTAAATTAGCCCACACTCCCTCGTTGAGGGATGGATAGGATATAGAGTGTAACAGTTAAAACAATAGAAATACTTTAAATAGACAAATGAATCATGTATTAATGCAGATCTGTATCTTAAACCTCAAACAGGGACAAAGGAGAACAACGAGGTATACAGGGACATGAACTCAAAAAAGGGGCAGTCCTTACAAATCAGGGACACTTGGGAGGTATGACCATATATATAGTATATAGATGGATACAGTATATACAGTATACTAAATCTTAGAAGACGCTGTGCTTCTCATCGCATGCCTTACTGCTGAGCTGCCAATCTGTCACTAGTGATTCATTCTTCTTGAGCGCGTCCCCGCGTGCTGCTCTATTCATGGAAGTCGGCATGCAAGCCCGCAGTAATATTCGCTGTGCGTCAAACTCCACGTCAAGAAGCATTGGCTGTGACAGTTGCTGTTGCTGGAACATCTCGGCCTCATCTACATCTAAATAAGCCCTGTCAATCCGAGGATCCGAGGGGACAGGAAATCACTCTGCACTCTGGGGGGGGGGGGGGATTGCGAGGCGTTATCTCGGCGTGTAGGGCCGCTAGAATCTCATCATTACGGCGATGTTCTGGCTCTGGTGAAGATTCTGCGCTGTGAATTATGCAATAGGATGGATGCCTTTCCTGGGACGCGGCAAACAGCGAGGGAGACTTAAGGACGAGCGTGTGAATTATTGAGGTGGCTAATTGTAGAGGGTTCACTGAGAGAGCGGTGCTAATGCAATTAACATATCTAAAGGGCAACTTATTGACTGATTTCCACTATGTTTATATACACTACAGCATACCTCCCAAGTGTCCCTGATTTGGAGGGACTGTCCCTCTTTTTTGAGTCTGTGTCCCCCTGTCCTTCGTTGTTCTCATTTGTCTTCTCTTTGAGGTGTAACATGCAGATCTGCAGCAATAAATGATTCATTTGCCTATTCGAAGTGTTTTTATTGTTGTAACTGTTACACTCTATCTCCTATCCATCTCTCAATGAGGGGGCGTGGCTTAATATAAAGTGGACCAAAGCCCAGGATTTTGACTATCCTGGCTTTGGGGTGCCCCACTGTGTGAAACCCCCCAGATCGCCGATGCCAACTCACGTCTCCCCAGTCCTACGGTGCATGCACGGCCGCTCGTCCAATCAGCGTGCTCGGAGCCACTGACGTCAGGTCGTCTAAGCTTCGTCTAAGGCCAATGGCTCCGAGTGCGCTGGTGGCCGCATCCCCCGCTTCACTCTAACAGGGAGAGTGCCTGCGCCGACCATTCACAAATGCCTGGTGCGGGCACACGCCCTGCTAGAGGAATAGCGGGGATGCAGACACGGCTCATGTATGGGGGGGTTTCACACAGCGGGGCATCCTGATTTGGGATGACCTGGGGGGAGGGAATCTTATAGTTTCCAGGGCCGATTGGCGTGGGTTTTGGTCCACTTTAACAATAGTGTGAAACCCCCAGGTCGCCCATAAACTCACCTTCTTTCCCGGTCCAACAGCGCATGCGCAAGCAGCAGCCACATCCCCTGCTTCCCTCTAACAGGGAGCGTGCCTGCACCGGCCATTCACAAGTGCCTGGTGCGGGCACGCACCCTGCTAGAGGGAAGCGGGGATACGGCCGCAGCTCGCTCATGCGCCGTTGGACCGGGGAAAGAAGGTGAGTTTATGGGCGACCTGAGGGGGTTTCACACTAATCTATAAGATTCCGGGCCAATCGATGCCCTGCTTCCAGAATCGGGATGCCCCGGGGGCAGGGAATCGATTGGCCTGGGAATCTTATAGATTAGTGTGCCAATCACTGTGGGTTTGGTCCACGTTAAAGAGGAATCTCCCCCAAGCCTCACGATCTGCCCCCACCTCCAGTTTTACCATTATTTACTCACCTCGCCAAGGGATCCTTCTTTTGGGTCCCTCGGTTTCCAGGCAGCGGAGGTAAGTAGAGGCTGCTGGGGGGGGGATCAGCTCCTTCTTATTTGGCCGGCGCGGGGCACGCTCCCTGTTAGAGGGAAGGGGGGGATGCGGCTGGCAGCACACTCGGAGATGCTGGCCTTAGACGCAGTCTTAGATGGTGTGATGTCAGCGGCTCCGAACGTGCTGATTGGATGAGCAGCCGCGCATGCGCCATAGGACAGGGAAGAGGTGAGTTTCCTCGGGTGATCGGGGGGGGGGGGGGTCACGTCAAAACCTTGGGTTTTGGTCCACTTAAAAAAAAAATATATATATATATATAAATTTTTTTTCTTTCTAACAAAAGACTCGAAGGAGAGCCTGTCGGACCAGGGAAAGGTAAACTGATACCAGCGATCTGGGGGGGTTCACATTGAATTGGGATGCCCCAGAGAATGTCAGAAGCTGGCACTGGTATATTTTCATTTCCAGGGCTGGCTGGCCGGCCGGTTTTTGTTTGTGCATTTTTCTTGTATGTGCCGATTTACAGGAGACATCTTCCCCCCATGTGACCCGTGTGCTTATGTCTAATGATTTCGGAGAAAAGCATATCACTGAGATCTGCAATTAGCAGCATCAGCACCATTAGCACCGGGAAACTGGACAGGAAGGATTAAGGTGATCAAGAATATGGCCAGTCTCCCATGATCAGTTTACCTTATCTTGACCTTTGTATTAAAGAGGAACTAAAGTCAAGTCAGACAACGCTTACCCCTTCCTCATTTGTTGTCAAACATGTCAACGGGCAGGCTGATTCATTACTAACGCCAGGTAGCGACAGTTGAGCGTCTGTAGAGCAGATTTCAGAGCGACCGCTAATAGTCGCTGTGCTCGGCCATGGATCATTGTTTTAGAGCGTCTCAGTCGCTGTCCGGCATTGATGAATATGATGTGTGAGTCGCAGTACTACGCTGTATGGGACGGAATAGGAGCGCCAGCTCAGAGCGTCTGACTCACACCACGTTCATCAAAAAATCTGCCTCAAACAGCGCCAGCGCTCAAAATCGTGTAGTTGTAGCCCAGAGCGCCAGAGGCTGTGTGATTAAAGGTTGATTTTGAACATGTATCCACTAGTAACAAAGCGAAAACACATTACATTATATTACATTGTAACATGAACACTTTGATACTAGACATGTAAGGACAATTCTGTATAAAAATATTATTAATCCAAAAAGTTTTAAAAAATGTAATTTCTTGCCCAGGAGACATGTCAGAAGGTTTGAGAATTTTTTTAAGGGAAAAAAAGAAATTGAGATCAGGAAAGGGATTTAAGGATGGTCCATAGAAATGTATGGGAGACGCCAGGTAGCGACAGGTAAGACGTGGCGCTCTGCAAGGCTGAACGCCGGCGCTGTACGCTGAGCCTGGGATAATAATGAATCGGATGCTACATGGCGTTGTTCTAGTCGCTCAACAGATTCGGCTTCATAAATGTGTAATTGCTACCGTGTCCGGCGTTCACCTGCCGCTGTACAGGCACTACCTGGCGCTATGAATAAACAATGTAAAGGGTATCCACACACTAGTAAGGCAGGGTGCCCGACCCGGGGTGGTCCCACACCCCAATTATGCAAAAGGATAAAAGGAATGGGTCCGCACACCTTAAAAATTTAAGTCTTTAATGAAAATTATCAAAATCATCTCCAAAAAATTGTCAAGAAGCAGTGCTAAAGTACAAAGGTAGACCCAGAGTGACACAAAACATACAAGACCTTCTGACGCGTTTCGGGTATTCTGTCAGCCCTTGGCGCTATCCCTTCATAAATAAGGCCCTCAACCAAGTTTAGCAGGAGTCCCCTTTTTTTATCCCCTACACCCCTACAGTGTGGGGGGGGGGTACACACAGTGGGGCATCCCGGATTAGTATGCCGACACAGAGAGAAGCAACACACAGGAAAGTGAAATTCCTGTGTGTTGTTCCTCTTTAAAAAAATACTAATTTAAATAGAAATAGCAATTTTTTTTTCACTTAATTCACCCAAAGATATTGAGCCAGCACTGAAAAATGTACAAACAAGACATTTCCTTTTAGAACCCAAACTCTGCAGAAAAGAAAACAATATATAATTTTCCTGGAAATTACTGCAAAAATCACATATATATATATATATATTGCAAAATGCTTGGCAACAGATGGTGACAAAATCTTTAGTTAGGCTGGTAGTTAAAGCGGACCTTCAACCTGAATAAGAGCCTATGTTATATGTTTCCCCCACCCTGTACATACAGATTGCTCACATTAATCCGGACCTTCACCCTGAATAAGAGTCTATCTTATATGTTTCTCCCCCATGTACATACAGATTGCCCACATTAATCCGGACCATCACCCTGAATCAGTGCCTATCTTGTATGTTTCCCCCCTGTATATACAGATTACTCACATTAAAAATCATCCTACCTGCATTCACTGCATGTTATGAGCCTTTAAACACCCAAGATGGCGGCTCATGGAGAATCAGGCAGCTTGCAAACAGGAAGTATCTTCTGACTGTCTCGCTCTGCATTCTGGGATTGCTGTACTTTCCCTGGCCCCAGCTGTGCTCTGTCTGTGCGAAGCACAGCTATAACCCCACCCCCTGCACTTTATCCCACTCTCCTCATTATGTGATGCTACTGAGTAAAGATGGTGGTGCCCGTATCCTAGAGTCCTGAACAGAGTTGCAGCCCAGTGGGGGAAAGTATAATAAGTAAGTAAACTAAAAATTTAAAATATATTAATTTTAGATACTGGGAAATAGTTTTTAAGGGTTTGGGCTTTTCATTAAATCACGCTGAAGGTCCAGTTTAAAGGGTTAAAAGTCACGTATTTAGGAGTGCCAATCATCTGGCCTTACCAATACATTGCACAGTCTTGTCACCCTTCAGAGAAGCTTCCACCAATTATTATTATTATTATTATTATTATTATTATTAATAATAGGGATTAAGAGGCCGATTCATTAATAGCGGCAGGTAGCGACAGTTGAGCGACTGTAGCGGCATTTTCAGAGCGCCCGCTAGTAGTCGCTGTGCTTGGCCGTTGTTCGGTAGTTGATAGCGACTCAGTCGGTTTGCCGTAATGTTGAATATTGGGTGAGGAGTCGCTATTTGACAGGTTCCGCGCTGTATGGGAGCGCATGATAGCGACTGGCCATAGCAACCGGCTCCCACCATATTCATTAAGAAATCACGCTCAAAAAATTCTCGCGCTGTAAAATGCATGTTTAAACCCCAGAGCGCTGGTGGCGATGGGTTAAGAGTAGTTTTTTAACCCCCAAACAAACATATTTTTTGAAACAAAAAAAAAACAAGTTTTAAAAATAATTTTGTAATATGAATACATTAACATCAGACCTGTAATATCAATGCTGTACATTTTTTTTTTTACCTTAAAAAAATTATCTAAAATGGCAGAAGTGGTCACAGAATTTTTCACATTTAAAAAAAACAAAAAAAAAATCATAACAATTAATTATGAATATTTAAAGATTGTTCCATTGAAATGCATTGGAGAGCGCCAGGTAGCGAGAGGTCATACCTGTCGCTGTTCAAGGTCGGACACTGGCGCTGTGGGGTGAGGCTGGAATAATGATGAATGATTCGCTATATGGCGCTATCTCAGTTGCTAAGCAGGATCGGCTTGATAAATGTGTGATTGTGGTGGGGAGCCGGCGTTCTCGTGGCGGGGCCCGTCATTACCGGCCGCTCACCAGTCGCTACCTGTCGCTATTCCTTCATAAATAAGGGCCTAAATATTCTCTGCTGTATTCTAGAACAATAAAGCCCTTCTGCCCCCAATGTGAGGAGGTCACGCTGCCTCCAATAGCCCCCAGAGGGGTCTCCGGCTGATTTACCACCCCCCAAAAATAAACATCATTTCTTGAGCAGGACAAAATCAATGCGACGATCTTGCCGGCGATCAATAGCGGCGGCTTGACATTGAGATTGCCGTAGGAAAGCGTATTTTAAGAGGAAGCAAACAGGATCTGTGTCCTGCACCTAAAGCTATGAGATTATTGCACAGGCTAAAAAATAAAGACAATACCCTTATTTTAAAGCGGACTTAAAGTGATCCTATACCCAGAATGGAATTTTATGTCGTCATCTTCTATTTCTAGCCCAGTGCCCCAAAACATCCTGTGTTTCTTTTTTTACTAAAGCCTTTGCCCAATATTCATAACAACGATAACTGAGTGCAGTCTGATGTTTGAATGGTTGTCCATATCAATCCCTGGCCGAGCAGCCCCGCCCCTGGTGCTCTCCAGCGATAAAACATTCAGTTACACACAGCTCAGCTTTATTATGTGACAGTTTAGCTGTAACTGAATGAATTAGCATACGGCTGCCATTCAGACATCATACTGCTTCCTGTTAGTGCTGTTATGAATATTTGGAAAACTTTAGTAAGAAAAGAAACACAGGCTGTTTTGACCCAGGAATTTCACTTGCCTGGGTTTTAGTTTGCCATAAAGAGGGATCAAGATTTGGGATCTCCCTGTGCATGAAACCGCCCTGATCGCCTGTCACTTCAATCCATGACACCACCCAATCAGGTCTCACCTCTGGGAATATTTATATATCGAGTGATCAGCAAGAGGCATGCCAGATAATTTGACCCAGATCTTGCCAGTGTAGGACAGGTAAGTATTTGTTTTGTTTTTTGTGGCTGGAGAGTGGTGCCTGGCCGGGACACCATTTTGGATTTGGACAGGTGACCTCTGCTGTCTAGGACTTTGCAAGAACTCACAGGATTCAGCTGCAGGAGGTTTGGCGTGGGACTTCTATAAAAGTGGTGGAGTCAGGAGGCCTAAGAAGCTGGAGCCACGAGGGGAACAGAGTGAAGAGGGTTGCTGGAGAAGGACGCAGAATATCCTGGGGCTGTGCTGAAGCCCAGGAGCAGGGCCGGCGCCAGCACAGGGCAAACCTGGGCAATTGCCAGGGCCCTGGCATCTTCAGGGGCCCACTCAGGCTCACACTTGTCCATAGTATTATTTTACAGTGGACCCAAACCACCGAATGCCGGGTGCTGTGTGCAGACCTGCTCATGGCTGGCCTCAGCAACAGGGGATGATCAGCAACAATGGAGAAGGTGGCATGGAATGGAGGGCAACTGATGGAAGCTCAGAAGGTGGCGAGAACCAGGTGACATCTGACAAGACTAGAGGGCGATCAGCAGCAGATGACCCATTTGTGGCAGCGGAGCTGAAAGGTGATCATGTGACTCACTACTTTGGCCCACTAAGAGGCCGATTCATTAATAGCGGCAGGTAGCGACAGTTGAGCGACTGTAGCGGCATTTTCACAGCGCCCGCTAGTAGTCGCTGTGCTTGGCCATTGTTCGGTTGTTGATAGCGACTGAGTCGGTGTGCAGTAATGTTGGATACGGGGTGACGAGTCGCTATTTGACAGGTTCCGCGATGTATGGGTGCGCATGATAGCGACTGGTCAGAGCGACCGGCTCCCACCATATTCATCAAAAAATCACGCTCAAAAAATTCTTGCGCTGTGAAATGCATGTTTAAACCCCAGAGCGCTGGCGGCGATGTGTTAAAAGTAGTTTTTTAACCCCCAAACCACCATATTTTTGGAAACCAAAAAAAATAAAATTTTTAAATAATTTAGCAATATGAATACAATAATATCAGACCTGTAATATCAATTCTGCACAATTTTTTTTTTTTACCTTAATAAAATTATCTAACATGGCAGAAGTGGTCACAGAATTTTTCACATTTAAAAAAAAAAAACATTAATAACAATTAATTATGAATATTTAAAGATTGCTCCATTGAAATGCATTGGAGAGCGCCAGGTAGCGAGAGGTCATACCTGTCGCTGTTCAAGGTCGGACGCTGGCGCTGTGGGCTGAGGCTGGAAAAATGATGAATGAGTGGCTATATGGCGCTATCTCAGTCGCTAAGCAGGATTGGCTTGATAAATGTGTGATTGTGGTGGGGAGCCGGCGTTCTCGTGGCGGGGCCCGTCATTACCAGCCGCTCACCAGTCGCTACCTGTCGCTATTCCTTCATAAATAAGGGCCTAAGACTGTCTTGCTTAAGGGTCCCCACAATCCTGGAGCCGGCCCTGCCTAGAAGGGGCCCTCTACAAGTGTTCTGTTTGGAATACTCCAGCATGTGGTGGTGCCTTCTACTCAACCCTGTTGTCTCAGGGGGGGCCGTGGAATATAAACCAGGAGAGTGTGCAGTGACCATGTGTTTCTTATCCCCATCCGGGGGCGTGGATTACATCGGTTTTTGAATTAGGTGAACCGGACTGGTCTAGCTTCAGTCCAGATCTGAAGTTATTTGTTTTCCCCTGTCTGTTATCACTACATTGTACAACGCAATGGAAGATGATGGTGCTTTATAAATAAACAATAATAATAATACTGTATCTCCTATATCTGTATAAATATATCAAGGCAACTGGACTTGCTGTTTTACTGTCTTAAGACGTTCTGCAAGTCATCTAAATAGCTTTCTCTAGTTGAGTTCACTCTGAACTCCTGCTTTGCCCCCCTTGTGCGGGTGCGGGCTGCTCGGGAACTCCTGCTTTGCCATTCTGGGTGGGGGGTAGTGTAGTCGCCCGGCTGGTTCCCTGCATTGAGCTGCCAGCGGCTGTGCTTGGTGGCTTATGTGCAGTGACAGCTCTGCACCCATCACTGTAGCGTTGCTGGCGCCGGCTTTGCTGCTCTAGACTCTCCGTCCTGCCCTGTGGTGGCTGCAGGCTGCAGGTTTGCAAAAACATAAAAAGGCTTGTCCGGCCGCGGGGGACCCCACTGTTACCAATAGTTTTGTTGCCGGCCCCACGGCCCGTCAGACCAAAGACTGAAAAGCCTCCAGGACCAGACCATAACCCAAAGGTTGGTGGAGGCCCCCTTTGCAGGGCATGTGGTGGAGGCCCCAGGGCATGCTCACCATGCGCCCCCCTCATAATCCGGCCCTGGTCAGGAGTGTGTATGGCCCCACATCTTGGATTCGGAGGCTCTAAGCATTGCATGGGCACGAATGTCTTTGCTCGGGGGAGGTACAACGGTCCCAGGTATGGGGAAAAACTTGTGAGGAGGGACCTGAGGGGAGTGTTAGAGGAGGACTGAGTGAATTCCAGCACAGGGTTTAAAGTGGCCCGAAACCCAGGATTTTGACTATCCTGGGTTTTGGTCCTTTCCCCCTGGGTGCCCCACTGCGTGAAACCCCCCAGGATGCCAAGGCCAGCTCACCTTTTCCCAGTCCCTCGGCGCGGCTCTCAGCGCCCCCCGGTGAACGCATCCCCCGCTTCCATCTAACGGAGTGTTCCCGCGTTGGCCATTCACAAATGCCTGGTGCGGGCACGTGCACTGCTACAGGGATGTAAGCTGCTCTTAGACGCTCCATAGGACCGGGAAATGAGGTAAGTGAATGGGGCGACCTGGGGGGGTTTCACACTTTGGGGCATCCCGATTTTGGATGCCGATTTTGGATTTTGGAATCAATCAGCCCAGGAATCCAAAGCAGTGTGGCCCACTGGGAATTCTCTCTGTGCTCCCTTGGACCAGTCCGCCCTTGGTGATCAAGTAACCAAACAGTCAGGGTTAATTGGTCCCTAGCAGGAATCAAACCCGATTCTGCAAGTTGCTACAGAATGAATCCACGTGCTGTGTCCTACCTGCTTATCTCCAGTAAGTGAAGCCTTGGCAGCTCCTCCTTGCAGAAAATATTGACTCCAGCCCCTGCGATTAGCAGATCAGTATCCACAGAGAACCTCCATCAAGATAATCCATGCCGGATGCTGGAAGGCAGGTACCAAGGACAGGCCATCAGCAAAGCTTCTGCGCAGCGACTGCCAGAGGCTGGAGAAAGGAAGGGAGGGAGCGCGCAACCGGAGCCCAGGCCAGAGGGCGAGAGGAGGAAGGGAGGGAGCGCGCAACCGGAGCCCAGGCCAGAGGGCGAGAGAAGGAGGAAGCCAGAGAACTGGCACCGACCCCAGAAAACAACCCAACCCAGCACATTGTATTCTCACTGCTACCCAGCGCATTATACCAAGGATATAGGCAGCACCCTGACTTCTGTACCTAATAGACTGCCTATTAATAATGATGACAACATGATTCAATTAGGCTTAATAAAGATGAATTATTATTATTATTTAATGTCTGCATTAACAAATCCAGCACAGCAAACAATGGCACTGAACGTTAGCTTGGAATTTTCACTGCCTGATTTTTGGCCTCTGGCCAAGTAGTAGCAGAAGTAGCATTATAAATAGTAGGATACATACTACAAAACCACCAGTACAAACAGCACTTAAGACTATAATTATTGTAATTATTATTATGAATAATATTACCTTATGTTCCCACTATAAGGCATATCTGGCCATATGACACATCAAGGGTTTAAAGAAGGAAAATTAGAAAAAAAAAAGATATTCGGAACCAAGTGGATGAATATGGGGGCACCCCTCCAGCATAAATATGACACCCTCTACCAGCACATTACCTTTCTATGACTTGTCTGATGGTCACCCAGACGGTAGTAGTGTGTTTCCCCCCTGTGCTCTGCAGGCTACCATTCTGAACCCCCATTTATGTCCTGCTTCATGCTGCACCCCCATCTCTGCCCTGTTCCATGCTGCACCCCCATCTCTGCCCTGCTCCATGCTGCACCCCCATCTCTGCCCTGCTCCATGCAGCACCTTCATCTCTGTCTTGCTTCGTGCTGCACCCCATCTCTGCTCTGCTCCATGCTGCACCTCCATCTCTGCCCTGCTTCATGCTGCACCTCCATCTCTGCCCTGCTTCATGCTGCACCCCCATCTCTGCCCTGCTCCATGCTGCACCCCCATCTCTGCCCTGCTCCATGCAGCACCTTCATCTCTGTCTTGCTTCGTGCTGCACCCCCATCTCTGCTCTGCTTCATGCTGCACCCCCATCTCTGCCCTGCTCCATGCAACACCTTCATCTCTGCCCTGCTCCATGCTGCACCCCCATCTCTGCCCTGCTTCATGCTGCACCCCCATCTCTGCCCTGCTCCATGCTGCACCCACATCTCACCCCTGCTCCGTGCTGCACCCCCATCTTTGCCCTGCTCCATGCTGCACCCCCATCTCTGCCCTGCTCCATGCTGCACCCCCATCTCTGCCCTGTTCCATGCTGCACCCCCATCTCTCCCCTGCTCCATGCTGCACCCATATCTCAGCCCTGCTCCGTGCTGCACCCCCCATCTCTGCCCTGCTCCATGCAGCACCAACATCGCTGCCCGGCTCCATGCTGCACCCCCATCTCTGCCCTGCTCCATGCAGCACCCACATCTCTGCCCTGCTCCATGCTGCACCCTCATCTCTGCCCTGCTCCATGCAGCACCAACATCGCTGCCCGGCTCCATGCTGCACCCCCATCTCTGACCTGCTCCATGCTGCACCCTCATCTCTGCCCTGCTCCATGCAGCACCCACATCTCTGCCCTGCTCCATGCTGCACCCCCATCTCTGACCTGCTCCATGCTGCACCCTCATCTCTGCCCTGCTCCATGCTGCACCCCATCTCTGCCCTGCTCCATGCAGCACCCACATCTCTGCCCTGCTCCATGCTGCACCACCATCTCTGCCCTGCTCCATGCTGCACCCACATCTCTGCCCTGCTCCATGCTGCACCAACATCTCTGCCCTGCTCCATGCTGCACCCCCATCTCTGCCCTGCTCCATGCTGCACCCCCATCTCTGCCCTGTTCCATGCTGCACCCCCATCTCTGCCCTGCTCCATGCTGCACCAACATCTCTGCCCTGCTCCATGCTGCACCCCATCCCTGCCCTGCTCCATGCTGCACCTCCATCTCTGCACCTGCTCCATGCTGCACCCTCATCTCTGCCCTGCTCCATGCAGCACCCCCATCTCTGCCCTGCTCCATGCAGCACCCCCATCTCTGCCCTGCTCCATGCTGCACCCCCATCTCTGCCCTGCTCCATGCTGCACCCCCATCTCTGCCCTGCTCCATGCTGTACCCCCATCTCTGCCCTGCTCCATGCAGCACCCACATCTCTGCCCTGCTCCATGCTGCACCAACATCTCTGCCCTGCTCCATGCTGCACCCCCATCTCTGCCCTGCTCCATGCTGTACCCCCATCTCTGCCCTGCTCCATGCTGCACCCCCATCTCTGCCCTGCTCCATGCTGTACCCCCATCTCTGCCCTGCTCCATGCCGCACCTTCATCTCTGCGCTGCTCCATGCTGCACCCCCATCTCTGCCCTGCTCCATGCTGCACCCCCATCTCTGCCCTGCTCCATGCTGCACCCCATCTCTGTCCTGCTCCATGCCTCACCTTCATCTCTGCGCTGCTCCATGCTGCACCCCCATCTCTGCCCTGCTCCATGCTGTACCCCCATCTCTGCCCTGCTCCATGCCGCACCTTCATCTCTGCGCTGCTCCATGCTGCACCCTCATCTCTGCCCTGCTCCATGCTGCACCCCATCTCTGTCCTGCTCCGTGCTGCACCCCCATCTCTGCCCCATGCTGCACCCCCATCTCTGCCCTGCTCCATGCAGCACCCCCATCTCTGTCCTGCTCCGTGCTGCACCCCCATCTCTAACCTGCTCAATGCTGCACCCCCATCTCTGCCCTTCTTCATGCAACACCCACATCTCTGCCATGCTCCGTGCTGCACCCCATCTCTGCTCTGCCTCATGCTGCACCCCCATCTCTGTCCTGCTCCATGCAGCACCTTCATCTCTGTCTTGCTTCGTGCTGCACCCCCATCTCTGCTCTGCTCCATGCTGAACCCCCATCTCTGCCCTGCTCCATGCAACACCCCCATCTCTGCCCTGCTCTATGCTGCACCCCTATCTCTGCCCTGCTCCATGCTGCACCCCCATCTCTGCCCTGCTCCATGCTGCACCCCCATCTCTGCCCTGCTCCATGCTGCACCCCCATCTCTGTCCTGCTCCATGCCTCACCTTCATCTCTGCGCTGCTCCATGCTGCACCCCCATCTCTGCCCTGCTCCATGCTGTACCCCCATCTCTGCCCTGCTCCATGCCGCACCTTCATCTCTGCGCTGCTTCATGCTGCACCCCCATCTCTGCCCTGCTCCATGCTGCACCCTCATCTCTGCCCTGCTCCATGCTGCACCCCATCTCTGTCCTGCTCCATGCCGCACCTTCATCTCTGCGCTGCTCCATGCTGCACCCCCATCTCTGTCCTGCTCCGTGCTGCATCCCCATCTCTGCCCCATGCTGCACCCCCATCTCTGCCCTGCTCCATGCAGCACCCCCATCTCTGTCCTGCTCCATGCTGCACCCCCATCTCTAACCTGCTCAATGCTGCACCCCCATCTCTGCCCTTCTTCATGCAACGCCCACATCTCTGCCATGCTCCGTGCTGCACCCCATCTCTGCTCTGCCTCATGCTGCACCCCCATCTCTGTCCTGCTCCATGCAGCACCTTCATCTCTGTCTTGCTTCGTGCTGCACCCCCATCTCTGCTCTGCTCCATGCTGAACCCCCATCTCTGCCCTGCTCCATGCAACACCCCCATCTCTGCCCTGCTCCATGCTGCACCTCCATCTCTGCCCTGCTCCGTGCTGCACCCCATCTCTGCCCTGCTCCATGCTGCACCTCCATCTCTGCCCTGCTCCATGCTGCACCCCCATCTCTGCCCTGCTCCATGCTGCACCCCCATCTCTGCCCTGCTCCATGCTGCACCCCTATCTCTGCCCTGCTCCATGCTGCACCCCCATCTCTGCCCTGCTCCATGCTGCACCCCCATCTCTACTCCGCTCCGTGCTGCACCCCCATCTCTACTCCGCTCCATGCTGAACCCCCATCTCTGCACTGCTCCATTCAACACCCTCATCTCTGCCCTGCTTCTTGCTGTACCTCCATCTCTACTCTGCTCCATGCTGCACCCCCATCTGTGCCCTGCTTCTTGCTGCATCCTCATATCTGCATGCATGCGCCGTTGGACCGGGAAAGAAGGTAAGTGTATGGGGCGACCTGGGGGGTTTCACACAGCGGTGCATCGTGATTTTTGATGTCCCGGGGGGAGGGAATCGATCGGCTGGGAATCTTATAGGTTTCCGGGCCGATTGCCGTCGGTCTTGGTCCACTTCAACCTGTCATTTCCCTAAGTACACCTGTCACAATGTCAGGGTTGGTCAGACGCTTAGACGGTGGCAGCAGAATTCCTTGATTGTTCTTTAATAGGCTATTTGACCCTTTTTCATACAGTTTGGTGAATTCTATGTTATCTTAGCACACATATGGCCGCACATGAGATGACCTGCATTGAATGGGAGGACACCATGGCTTCCCACACCACAATGAGCATCTTCTCTTCTCTCATTCTTCTGCTGTCCTCTAGAGGTTCAACCTTAGCAGCCATCAGCTATCTCCACATCTGGAGCTCCAGTATGTCTTTGTGGAGCTTCATCTTTAATGACATCCCATTCTTCTCTAATCTCAATTATAGAGCTGCTCAGTCAATATTTTATTTACTTGCCATTCATCTGCTATCAACCATCCAACTCAACTCCATTCGCTGCAATGGAGGGGGGCGTGCACGGCTTGATGGAAGCTGCTACGGGGGGGGGGGGGGGGGGGGGTAGAAAAAAGATAAAGTAAGTAGACTTTTTTCTTTGTAGTTAGGGTTTACCGCGCTGTTAAAGGACACCCCTAGCATTAAATTGTACCTATATGCAGAATGACGTTTATGTCGTCACCCAGCCTAGTGCCACCAAAACAGCATGTACTTCTCTTTTTTTAACAAAGCCTTAGCCCAATATCATAAAAACACTGACAGGAAGCAGTTTGATGTCCGAATGGCAACCATGTGCTAATTCATTCAGGTACAAGCTAAACTGCCACATAAAGGCAGTTTAGTTTCAAGTGCTTTCAGGTTTATTGCAGTTGTAATAACTGATAAGGCTGACCCCCAATGCTGTTTAACTGAATGTATCATCGCAGGAAAACACCAGGTGACGCTGCACAGCTGGTAAGCAATATGGCCGACCGTTTAAACAGCAGACTGCATCTGGTTTGTGTTTTAATAAATATTGGAGAGTGAAGCAGGAGCAGTGAAAATTGGCAAAAGGTAATCCTTATGGTGGGAGCAATTCAGGGGATGCTAGTTGAATATGTGAGTTTTGATCTGCTTAAAATAGAGGCCTGGTAAGGACAGGAGGTTGCAAAGAGTGTGAATTAGGAGGGGCACACTGGAAAAAAAGCCAGAAGACTGTGTTCGAGTTCGGTGTCCGGCCCAAATACCCTGAAGATTCCTGGAAGATCACCCCTCCCGCCGCAGGGAGGGGCTTTTTACATTGGCGGATTAAGCTAACATCCCCTCACTCCACCAGTATAAAAAGCCCCTCCCTGCAGCGGCAGTGAGCGGTGAAAGCCGAGAGCACAGATGTTATGCCCCGCTTCCGGCTTCTCAGCTCACTGGAGACAGCAGAGATCAATGTGGGACAGCACCCCCCAGCGACCAGGGGGTGCAGATCAGCCTGCTGCCCATGTGTTGCCATGCCTTTTTTAATTTTTAAGGCTTAAACACCCTAAAGATTAAAACATAGGAATGGTGTGCCCTCCTCTCTCTAACAAAACCAGCCGTGGGCACCAGTTATGTGGGCTGGTAGCCGAGGGCTCGAAGGCCGAGCGTCTGGCTCCTGGGCCTAAAGGCTATGTTTTAATCTTGAGGGGGTTTAACCATTAAAAATTAAAAAAGGTGTGCCAACCTAAGGTGAAAACATCTCTCGATAGGCTGGCACTGAAAGGGTTAAACCGGACCTTCACCATGATTTAATAAAAAGCCTAAACCCTTAAAAACTATTTCCCAGCATCTAAAATTAATATATTTAAGTTTTTAGTCACTTATTATTCTTTCCCCCACCGAGCTGCAACTCTGTTCAGGACTCTAGGATATGGGCGCCACTATCTTTCCTCAGAAGCATCACATACTCAGGAGAGGAGAGTGGGATAAAATGCAGGGGGTGGGTTATAACTGTGCTTTGCACAGACAGAGTAGAGCTGGGGTCAGGGTAAGGACAGCAATCCCAGAATGTAGAGCGGCACAGTCAGAAGACACTTCCTGTTTGCAGGCAGCATGATGCTCCATTAGCCATTTTGGATGTTTAAAGGCTCCTAACATGCAGTAGATGCAGGTAGGATTATTTTTAATGTGGGCAATCTGTATGTACAGGGTGGGGGAACCATAAAAGATAGGCTCTTATTCAGGGTGAAGGTCCGCTTTAACAGTGGATACCTCTATATCTCAAAATCTTCATTATGTTATTTAAGTAAAAAAAATGCTGAATCCTGAATCTAATCCTGCAGCCAGTCACCAGGTACCAAATTACTTATGTGCCACATGCTGTTTTGCTAATGGCCTAACATACCCAAATATTTTACTAATTAATGCGCAAGGCAGGGCTACTAATATAAATGCAGGTTCATTACATTGTTTTACAGAGATCAGAGCATATCCAATAAAGAATGACATGTTATCCTAAATAAGAAATTAAAAGAATATATAATATACTTCTATACAGAAAAGAAAGCTTAAAAAGGTTAAAATACCGTATTTTTCGCACTATAAAGATGCACCTAGGATTTGGAGGAGGAAAATAAGAAAAAAAAATTCTAAAACCAAATGTTGTGCTAAAACACCCCATTACAGGCAGTGTGGCATCCCCGCACCCCATTCCCCATAGGCAGTGTGGCATTCCTCCCTCCCATTCCCCATAGGCAGTGTGGCACCCCCCCTCCCATTTCCCATGGCCAGTGTGGCATTCCCCCCAAATCCATTCCCTATAGGCAGTGTGGCATTTCCCCCCTCCCATTCCCATAGGCAGTGTGGCATTCCCCCCCTCCCATTCCCCATAGGCAGTGTGGCATTCTCCTCCTCCCATTCCCATAGGAAGTGTGGCATTCTCCTCCTCTCATTCCCATAGGAAGTGTGGCATTCTCCTCCTCTCATTAGCATAGGCAGTGTGGCATTTCCCCATCCCATTCCCCATAGGCAGTATGGCATCCCCCTCGCATTCCCATAGGCATTGTGGCATCCCCCCTCCCGTTCCCTATAGACAGTGTGACATTCCCCCATCCCATTCCCCATAGGCAGTGTGACATTCCCCCATCCCATTCCCCATAGACAGTGTGACATTCCCCCATCCCATTCCCCATAGGCATTGTGGCATCCCCCCTCCCGTTCCCTATAGACAGTGTGGCATTCCCCCATCCCATTCCTCATAGGCAGTGTGGCATTTCCACATCCCATTCCCATATGCATTGTGGAATCCCCCCTCCCATTCCCTATAGACAGTGTGGCATCCCCCTCCCATTCCCATAGGCAGTGTGGCATTTCCCCCTCCTATTCCCATAGGCAGTGTGGCATCCCCCCTCCCATTCCCTTTAGACAGTGTGGCATCCCCCCTCCCATTCCCATAGGCAGTGTGGCATTTCCCCCTCCTATTCCCATAGGCAGTGTGGCAACCCCCTCCCATTCCCCATAGGCAGTGTGGCGGCACCAAAAGCCAGAGCGTGGACAGTAATAGCGTTCATTTACACTGCCTGTCCGCCCACTGATCATCTGGCGGGTGCGAGACTCATGTAAGTATGCCTTTTTTTGCACTTTTGAGGGGACATCACCTACAGGGACTCAATAGGATAGCTTCACCACAGGGTCACCGCATCAGCTGTATGAACAGCGAGAGATAAGAGTGTTCTTCCTTTGGAGATGATGCCCAGTTCTTCTTCTTCCTGGCACACCTAAGCCAGGCCCTTGGAACCCAAGTCGTTGCTTTCTTGTGGCACCCAAGTGGCACCCACACACACACAAGTGACACAATTGCTTTACCTAAATGCTTGCAGATTTTCCTGAGTCAGCCATCCTTTCAAAGAAGCTGATCATTAACCTATACCTGAGTGCGTCCCCCTCCCAAGCATTGGAAGAGATTTTAGGGACAGATTATAATCAGCAGTGTAACCTTCATCAAATACACTGACAATAGTTAGACCTTCAGGGTCGAGGTTAACAAACAACACAATACACAGACAGCAAAGGTAAGCCTAATTCAATACGGAGTTACAATAGGTAGTATACAGAGCACACATAAACAATCACAAAGAAGTCAAGTCAGCAAAAGAGAAAATACACTTCTTATATAACCCGAGTCAGCAAATTAAAGCTTATACCATGTCATTTTTTCAATAAAATATATACATTTATATCTCAAAATTCCGTTGTATAACACACACTCTTCCAAAGGTTAAGCATCCCTGCACTGCACAATGTCATTTGTGGTTTTAAAGATTCATATATCATCACATCAGCTTATAACATGTTATGTGTTGTCCCTATATCATTTTACCTTCGGATATAAGACATAAGGCTCAGAAAGTTGCCAAAGTTAAAAAATCAAATGTGTTTAATAATTTCACATAGAGAAAATAACATCAAATATATTAGATCTATATAAATTGAGTCTATAAGACTCTAGGGCCGGTTGTCTACCTCTTCAAGGGGAATCCCAAATTGGGATGACTAAATCAGGGCATAGGGGTACCCGGGAAATAAATACAAGACAAAAGAATAGTTCCTTTCTCCACCACTGTTCCCTGCTTCGCTCCTAGACCTGTTCAAAATGTGCTCCATCAAGTATTGCCTCGTCTCCTAAAATGACAATACAATGACCATATGTTTGCCCCATGCACCTAAATACATATGAAGTGATAGCGCACAATATTTATTCTCACAAACCCAGATCTGTAATCTCAGCTCCATTCATTGCAGTCAGACGCAATCCAGAAGGGAATTAAAGTCATTTCCCACATTGATTTTTGGTTAGCGCTCAGCTTTTACAGAAGATCTTCCTGATTCAGGGGACAAAGGCGGGCATAATGTTGAGTGGATAAAGCATAATACATAGTCACTGAATTGGCTGCTGGCCACGGTCAGGTTGGAAAGGATTTCTCTTTCTGATGCGATCTCCGGTGAAATGTAATGAGAAAATGTCGGGTAAACAGAAAGCCATTGAGCAGATTGATGTCCTTCTATTGTTCTTACTTCCTTCTGTTTACATGAGAACTGGAAATAGCGATCTATAAAAGTTTCATTGGAGGTGCCCTGTGTCTGCCAATGTTTTTAGCAGACAAAACAGTCTTCCAAGGCAAATTATGGTGTGGTGCCCTGGAGCACCAGGGTGGTCAGAGAGGTAAGGGTTCCATCCTTTTTGATGAGGAACTTCAGTAATTCCTATTGTACCTGAAGAAGAGGTTCTAGATGTCCCCAAATGTTATCTATCATTGGATTTATGAAATAAAGTGAAGTCTTTTAGGTCACAAGGTGTGCCTGTGGATCTTAGACACTTCACTTAGATCACCCACCTCAGGCTTCTGGAACACACTTTAAGTTCTGGTTGCTTTTGGTCCACTTTACACTCCTTCTTGAACATGTCTTAAGGCAGTCTCACACCATTTCATAGCAAAGGGGTGCAGGGCAGTATAGTGACAGACTCTGGGAGCATCCAGATTGCTGGAACCCCCATGTAAAACCCCCGGCAACACCCTGAAAACCTAACCTGACTTTAAGTTTTAAGAAGATTTCACTTTTATGGATAGATGTTCTGGTTCCTTTTGGTCCACTTTACACTCACCTTGGGCCTCCTGAACAAGTATTTTGAGAAGACTCCACTTTTACAAGTAGGATTTCTGGTTGCCTCTGGTTCACTAGTCCTGATTAGATCAGATGTATGCTGACAGATTCTGGACTACCACACATATACTGGGGTGAGCCAACAATGACAGCCACTTTTTTGCATAACAGACTTTTGATGGTGAAAACTCCATATGAACTGTGGCATGCAAATCATTCATCTACATTCCAGAGGAAAAACGCACCAAATTCTAAAACATTTGAAGGAATCTTTGTTGGATACAGTGACAATGTTAAGGGTTACAGAATCCTAAATCCCAAAACAGACAAGGTTACCATTAGCAACAGCATAACTTTTGTTGAAGATGTAAAAGACAATGTGATGACAGCAGAGAAAGTAAGAACAGAAGAGAAAACTGACACTGATCAGCCATCATCTGTAATTTCTGAACAAACAGCTGAAGTGAGAGCAGAACCTACTAGTACTGAAGAGCAGACACAAGCTAACTCAGACACAGAACCAAGACGCTCAATGAGAGAAAAAACACCTGTACATCTCTCATACAGGGCAAGCACTGCCAGTACCAATGAACCTGCAACTTGGGAACTTATGGCTTAGATTTCAGAAGGCGAAGGCAGTAAATGGATAAAGGCTGCAAAGGAAGAGATAAAATCCATGCATGACATTGGGGGTAGAGCTTGGCAACCTCGGGACACAGAGATGTCTCTACAATTGCAGAACCCTCTTCACTTACGCCGCAGACAGGCTCCCATGCCGCCGGAGACCTCTTGCCTTCGATGGGGAAGAAAGGCGTAGGGAGAAAGAGGCATCAGGCGCTGGCGCCATCTCCTCAGTCGCCGCAAGTTCAGTGTTCTGAGAGGGAGTACATGGCGGGAGCAAACAGCGCGCTACAATGCTCCCTGCGGGTGGGCAGCTTCTCGCAGCTGTCTCTGGAGGAGCTGGGAAACCCCAGGAATTGGCCAAGCATTCCCCCCTCATATATATCAGGGGCCACAGGAGCTACTGAAGGAAACACACATATGCCGCCATCATCTTAAGGTAGCAGCACAGGGGAACGGGGTTGGCAGGGGACAACAAACAAGAACTCACAGCAGCCATTGCCCCGCTCTCTGCAAAACTAGTTGCGGACATGTCTGAGGTTAAATCCAGTACACAAAAATTGTATAGATATGCACAGCCCTACTGATGAAAAGCTAATAACAAGAGGGGTGCAGACCAAAAGAAAGGGTAACTAACACCAAATATACGTATACTGTATTGGGGCTCTGGAGATGCCCCCAAAAGAACCCCTTATAGAAAAAGGTTGCGAGTATGTACAAAACAATCCTGAATAAATTTATTGGAAGTAAATAACTACACATAACACATAACAATTAGAGACAGGGGAATCCAGCAACGGCATAATTACCCTGGTAAAGTGGAGTTACGCCACGCAACGCGTCGGTAGTCTGCTGCTGCTGGGGGACCCTTGGCTCGCATTATTCATGGTGATATAAAAAAAAATGTCTTTTCCCTATTAAGTATTGCAGGTTGTTTTTGCACTTTTAATAAGTAATATATTTTCTTAAATGAATATGAATATGCCACTTCACTATATAATTGCTGGATTATGTTTGAGTGTATTTTAGCACTGTCACTTTTTACAATCTGCTTTTTGGTGTATTACCACTTTATTTACATAATAAGACTTGTTTGCAAATATTTATATATATAAAAAATATATATATATATATATATATATATATATATATATATATATATATATATATTTTCTGCTACTTAAAGGGGCCATAACAAAATATATTTTTAATACATTTGTATTAGAGCCTTGTTTCTGGGTCCCCCATAGCTTGTCTTATATGTTTTTAAATCGGTCTCTAATTGTTATGTGTTATGTGTAGTTATTTACTTCCTATAAATGTATTCAGGATTATTTTTGTACATACTCGGGTGTGCAACCTTTTTCTATAAGAGGCTCTTTTGGGGGGCATCTCCAGAGCCCCAACACAGTATACATATATTTGAGGTTAAATCCAGAACTGCCCGATTGGAAAGCAGATTTAAGGAGGCCACACAAATACTAAAAGCCCATGATGAATACCTAGAGGACATGGAGAATCGGGCCCGCATGGGAAATCTCACGATAAGGGGCTTCATGGAAACCTTGGAGGATGTTATCTACACACTGACGGCCTTGTTCCAGGAACTTTCCCCGTCTATCCCTATTGAGATCCTTAAACTGAACCGGGCGCATAGAGCACTGGGGCCCAAGAGAACGGTTGGCCTGCTGCGGGACATTGTTGTCAAACCCACCTTCTACAAAACCTGTGAAACCTTACTTAAAGCAGCTAGAGAGAAGGGGTCCCTCACCTTCCAAGGACACACATATCACCTGTTCCCTGACATCTACCCGCAGACCATTCAAAGGTGCCAAGAGATGAGGTCAGACTTGGAAATCCTCTGAGCCGATCAAGTAAGGGGCTTCCCCATTAAATTGCTGTTTTCCTATAACGGCAAGTACTATGCGGCCGCAAATACAGCGAAATTGAAATCACTTCTTCAGGACTTGAACTTACCCATACATGTAGGTCCAGACCCAGACCAGAACTCTGGGTCACCTAGACAATCTAAGAGATCGCCATCCAAGCAATTTTGGGACAAAATCTATGCCAGGAAAAGAAAAGCATCGACAGGGCCGCGCCTGAACCTGGATACTGATGGTTGAGGTTTAATGGAGGCCTGAATTACTTAGATCCCAAGGCATTATACTATCCCCTGGTTGATGCTCCCTGCCTTCCCCCGGCCCATCCCATGGTACCCTTCCCAGGATGCTACCTGCGCCAGCAGGTACTGGGATATTTCTTATAAGTTACCTGTTCACCAGGCTTAATCTCATAGAAGACGGGTCACTGGGATGGACTGGGGTTTGGTGGGGGGAGTGCCTTATGGGCCACCCTCTGTAGTGGGGCCCTGGGGGTGAAAGCCATCCTAGATACTTTATAGCCGGGGTGGTGGGGCGCCTGGAGTGGGGCCCAACTGCAGATGGACCCCGATGCCGCAGAAAGGTATTTCTATGTTACCCCCTTAATAGAAATAGATATATACTGAAATAAATATTCTCCTGTTTACAAATGTTTTAGTATTCCACTTTGAAGTAAAGTTCGTCTGGGCCTCGTCAAAACCCAGAGTGGTAAAAATCACAATGTATGCACATAAATCACAGGGAGGCTTGGGAGTCCCGAACATCTTAAATTACTACAAAGCGGCTCAAGTATCCTAAATAGTCCTCATTCATGCCAAGAGAGATATTCCCCTCTGGGTCTTGTTTGAAATCCAAGGACGCGATCCCAACGCCCAAGACTCAATATTGTGGATAACACCAGCTGATTGGCCGAACACTATGAGTCCCCTGGCAGTGTGGGATTCCACTAAATATTCATCTAATCTCATGTATCCACACACCCCCTTGCATCACATATGGAATAACTTCAAATTCCCACCAGGGTTGCAGAACAAGACAGCCTTTTATAGGTGGATTCAGAGAGGGATCCTTAAAATCCACCATTTATTAAAAGACGAGAGAATAATTACTTTTGAAGCCCTTAAAGATAAATACAGCTTTCCACAGGGAGAATGGTTCCGATATTCCCAGCTGGAGCATTGGATAAGACAACTAATAAACCTGGGACCGGTGTACAGAAAATGGTCTCCCTTTGAGGCCCTGTGTGCAAGAAACCCATTTGCCCCCAGACTTGTATCAATTCTATATTCTGCCTTAAACTCCCAAATTATACGAAACATAGATACATAAAGGAATGGAAACTCAACCTGCCGGGGAGCAGATTGGAAGGCTATCTGGTACACCACCACCAAGTGCTCAATTAATGTCCTCACTGCAGGACAGACTGGTCAGCATATAAAGTCTTATTATGCTGGTACCTAGTAACTAGCCGAATACACAAATTTCATCCTTCATACCCAAACACTTTCTTTAGGGGTAGTGGATTGGTGGGAGAAGTGTGCTCTCACCAATGGTCTTCAGATTTTGGGCTAGGGTCTTCGGAATGGCCTCTCGGGTGCTAGATATCCCTATACCTGAGGGCTCTGCCACATCAGAAGTTGCCAGCACTCAATAACAAACAAGATAGACTACTGACCTTCCTTCTGCTGGCAGCAAAGCAAGCGATTGCGAAAGCATGGAAACAGCAATTTGTGCAATTGGAAGAAATTAAAGCTAGGATGAATGGTTTCTTTATTAATAAAAAAACTTTCCAGCTACCTTAGTGACCCAACTCTCAGTGTGGGAACCGTGGAGAGTCTATTCCCTACCACAATCAAACTGTTTGAAATGACCAGACCAGTATAGCTCTTTGTTAATAACAGTCTGACTTTATTGGTAGGAAGAAATACATACAAATGCCACATCCTTGCAAGGAGCATAGTGGTCATGTATATTACTGACTTGTGTTTTCCTGTACAAAAATACTGTAAAATAATAAAAACTATTGAAAGAAAAAAAAATCCATGCATGACACTAAAACATGGACACTTACAGAACTACAGAACCTGGAAAGAAAGACTTAGGCTGTAAATGGACTCTTAAAGTGAAGTACAATGGAGATGGCACAGTGGAGTGATACAAAGCAAGACTCGTAGCCAAGGGATATTCTCAAAAATATGGAGAGGACTATGATGAGACTTTTGCTCCAGTAGTCAAACATGCTACAATAGGGACTTCTGACTGCTGACAGTAGCCACCACAAGGAAAGTGCAAGTGAAACACTTTGGTGTGAAAAAGCATTATTACATGGCGAATTAACCGAAGACATCTACATGGAACAACCACCAGGATTCAAAGATGGACAAAGGCCAGACCTAGTATGCAAACTTCAGAGGAGTATATACGGTCTCAAGCCGTCAGAGCATGGAATATGAAAATAAATGAAGTGCTTACACATGAGGACTTTCAGAAAAATAAAGCAGAGCCCTGCTTATACACAAAGAAATTGGCAAACAGACAAATCTATGTGCTTATTTATGTGAATGATATCCGGATTTGCTTTGAGCAAGAAGGGGATGAAGCAGAAATACTGCAAACCCTGAATCAGCACTTTGAGACCAAAGATTTTGTAAAATAATAAATAATTACCTTGGCATTCAGATTGAGAGAGAGGAAGATGGCAGTTATGGCCATGGCAGTTGTGGCAGACGGCAGTTATGGCAGTTATGGCTATTTTTGAAATTGCAGATGATCTCAAGAATGCAGAGCCTGCTGGTTAGCACTCCCGTCACCAGCCTATCTGAATGGCTGGACACAGGTGCCTGCCACAGCTACAGGGAAGAAGGTGATGTGGCCACCGGGGAAAGACAGCGCTGTGGTAGCCGCCAGTAAGGGTGAGTTTACCAGCAACCCCTAGGGTTTCACACAGGTATCATCCTGACTTTGGATGCCCTGGGAGCAGGCTAGAGGCCGAATCTTTCAGACTCCAGAGCTGTGTGGTGCAGCTTTCGAGGTGCTTTAATTAGTTTGAAGGGTCTGTGGATGTTGTTGATTTATAGTGATACACACCCCCCCATATAGACCAGGTCAGAGGAGGCATTTTAATCTGTATATAGCATGGACTAGGTATTCTTAAGGCTAGAGAGACCAGGATCCCTGACTGCAGGGTGCCACACAGGGGAGAACTGGCACAAAACACCCTTTCAATTCCTAGGCAGCTCACAAACCTCCATCAAGGGTATCCACCTGGGAGCAAGGATGGACCCCTGTAAACCCTATTCAAATCTTTATGCATATATCCAGTTCGACTAAGTGCCATAAAACATACATTTTACTGCGAGTATTTAAAAACATACAAATCCCTTGATCCTTTTCCCCCCCTGACCCTTCCTCCCCCCCAATCTTCTTTCCCCCTCCCCCCAGTTCTTTGTTTTTCCTCCCTTTAAATTTCGATTCTAAACGGTTCCCATCAACCTCTTCCCTTTGGCGCGCTTGACCAAGCCTGCAATCCTGCGGACTAACCTGTGGTGGTACAGACCGTGGGGGCCGGGACCCCGTGACCTGTATGGTCCTAGAATAGATATGAACTTGTCCCAGGTCGGGTAGGCCATACGAAGATGTTGACTGTTCTTGATGCTGTCATTTCTCCCTTACTTTCTCGACTTGTATACATTGCAAATTATTAATACATCAACCTGATTTATGTGTAATCTTATGCAATTTTGAACGATTGCTTTTCCTCTCACCTCCCCTGCGCGGGATGGTATTATAATGCATAAGTTTCAAATATATGTAATATTGGAAACTCAAAGCTTTAATAAAAATATTGAAACAAAAAAAAAACATACAAATCGCTTGTTGGTGTGTAAACCGATCTCGCCCCCTTCAAAGGTTAAGCATTTCGGGGAGCAACCCCTTAGTCATACTTTAGGAAAGCACAGGAAGAATTCTTGATTAGGGTGGTGTGAAGACCATAACCACCATGCTTGTGACCTGTCTCTGCAATGTCAAATACTTAGCTGACAAAAATATTCGTCGACGAGCCCATTAGCTCCTGAGACTTGCCGCAATGTGCTTCCCAGCTGGTCATGGAATGGCATAGGCCAGTAAAATCACAGGGCCCTGCTCTGTCCCTGGTGCGACCGTAACAGCCAGAGGAACCAGTATTAAACATAAAATATAAAGGGTCTGATTCCTCCCCCATCGGTCCCTACTTACCTTTTGGATGTCGCCGCTGCCTGCGTCGGCTCCATCTCATCCCAGCCATGGGCACTTTGCAGGCACGAGATCGGGGGCCGTGCGCAGTGCCTGATGGGATGCCCGTGGGAAGGTCGCCGGAATTTGCAGGACCCAGAAGATTGATCCCACAGGGAGGGGAGTAGAAGTTACCCAAAGTTAAACTGGACCCTCACCATCATTTAATAAAAAACCCAAACCTTTAAAAATCAGCATCTAAAATAAATATATTTAGAGTTTTTAGTCACTTACTTATTAATCTTTCCCCCGCTGGGCTGCAACTCTGTTCAGGACTCCAGGATACGGGTGCCGCCATCTTGCCTCAGAAGCATCACATATTGGGGTGAGGAGAGGGGGCAAAAGCATAGGGGTGTGGGTTATAGCTGTGCTTTGCACGGACAAAGCAGAGCTGGGGTTATGAAAAGGACAGAAATCCCACACTGTAGAGCAGCACAGTCAGAAGACACTTCCTGTTTGCAGGCAGCCTGACACTCCATGGGCCGCCATTTTGGATGTTTAAAGGCTCATAAAATGCAATAGATGCAGGTAGGAAGTGTGGGCAATCTGTATGTACAGGGTGGGGGAAACATATAACATGTGATCTTATTCAGGGGAAAGGTCTGCTTTAAAATCAGAGGGGGGGCAGCGGATTAGTGATGTTCCTCTTAAACCGGACCTACAGCATGATTTAATGAAAAGCCCAAACCCCAGTATCTAAAATTAATATATTTTAAGTTTTTAGTCACTTACTTATTATTCTTTCCCCCATCCGGCTGCAATTCTAGGATACGGGCGCCGCCATCTTGCCTCAGAAGCATCACATACTGAGGAGAGGCGAGCAGGATAAAGTACAGGGGACGGAGTTATAGCTGTGCTTTGCACAGACAAAGCAGAGCTGGGGTCAGGGAAAGGACAGCAATCCCAGAATGCAGAGCGACACGGTCAGAATGTACTTCCTGTTTGCAGGCTGCCTGATGCTCCATGAGCCACCATCTTGGATGTTTAAAGGCTCATAACATGTAGTAGATGCAGGTAGGATGATTTGTAATGTGAGCAATCTGTATGTACAGGGTGTGGGAAACATATAAGATAGGCTCTTATTCAGGGTGAAGGTTGGATTAATGTGGGCAATCTGTATTTACAGGGAGGAAACATATAAGATAGGCTCTTATTCAGGGTGAAGGTCCAGATTAATGTGGGCAATCTGTATGTACAGGGTGTGGGAAACATATAAGATAGGCTCTTATTCAGGGTGAAGGTCCAGATTAATGTGGGCAATCTGTATGTACAGGGTGTGGGAAACATATAAGATAGGCTCTTATTCAGGGTGAAGGTCCGGATTAATGTGGGCAATCTGTATGTACAGGGTGTGGGAAACATATAAGATAGGCTCTTATTCAGGGTGAAGGTTGGATTAATGTGGGCAATCTGTATTTACAGGGAGGAAACATATAAGATAGGCTCTTATTCAGGGTGAAGGTTGGATTAATGTGGGCAATCTGTATTTACAGGGAGGAAACATATAAGATAGGCTCTTATTCAGGGTGAAGGTCCAGATTAATGTGGGCAATCTGTATGTACAGGGTGTGGGAAACATATAAGATAGGCTCTTATTCAGGGTGAAGGTCCAGATTAATGTGGGCAATCTGTATGTACAGGGTGTGGGAAACATATAAGATAGGCTCTTATTCAGGGTGAAGGTCCAGATTAATGTGGGCAATCTGTATGTACAGGGTGTGGGAAACATATAAGATAGGCTCTTATTCAGGGTGAAGGTTGGATTAATGTGGGCAATCTGTATTTACAGGGAGGAAACATATAAGATAGGCTCTTATTCAGGGTGAAGGTTGGATTAATGTGGGCAATCTGTATTTACAGGGAGGAAACATATAAGATAGGCTCTTATTTAGGGTGAAGGTCCAGATTAATGTGGGCAATCTGTATGTACGGGGGGGGGGGGGGAACATATAAGATAGGCTCTTATTAAGGGTGAAGGTCCAGATTAATGTGAGCAATCTGTATTTACAGGGAGGAAACATATAAGATGGGCTCTTATTCAGGGTGAGGGTCCGGATTAATGTGGGCAATCTGTATGTACAGGGTGGGGGAAACATATAAGATAGGCTCTTATTCAGGGTGAGGGTCCGGATTAATGTGGGCAATCTGTATGTACAGGGTGGGGGAAACATATAAGATAGGCTCTTATTCAGGGTGAGGGTCGGGATTAATGTGGGCAATCTGTATGTACAGGGTGGAGGAAACATATAAGATAGGCTCTTATTCAGGGTGAGGGTCCGGATTAATGTGGGCAATCTGTATGTACAGGGTGGGGGAAACATATAAGATAGGCTCTTATTCAGGGTGAAGGTCCGGATTAATGTGGGCAATCTGTATGTACAGGGTGTGGGAAACATATAAGATAGGCTCTTATTCAGGGTGAAGGTTGGATTAATGTGGGCAATCTGTATTTACAGGGAGGAAACATATAAGATAGGCTCTTATTCAGGGTGAAGGTTGGATTAATGTGGGCAATCTGTATTTACAGGGAGGAAACATATAAGATAGGCTCTTATTCAGGGTGAAGGTCCAGATTAATGTGGGCAATCTGTATGTACGGGGGGGGGAAACATATAAGATAGGCTCTTATTAAGGGTGAAGGTCCAGATTAATGTGAGCAATCTGTATTTACAGGGAGGAAACATATAAGATGGGCTCTTATTCAGGGTGAAGGTTGGATTAATGTGGGCAATCTGTATTTACAGGGAGGAAACATATAAGATAGGCTCTTATTCAGGGTGAAGGTTGGATTAATGTGGGCAATCTGTATTTACAGGGAGGAAACATATAAGATAGGCTCTTATTCAGGGTGAAGGTCCAGATTAATGTGGGCAATCTGTATGTACGGGGGGGGGGAAACATATAAGATAGGCTCTTATTAAGGGTGAAGGTCCAGATTAATGTGAGCAATCTGTATTTACAGGGAGGAAACATATAAGATGGGCTCTTATTCAGGGTGAGGGTCCGGATTAATGTGGGCAATCTGTATGTACAGGGTGGGGGAAACATATAAGATAGGCTCTTATTCAGGGTGAGGGTCCGGATTAATGTGGGCAATCTGTATGTACAGGGTGGGGGAAACATATAAGATAGGCTCTTATTCAGGGTGAAGGTCTGGATTAATGTGGGCAATCTGTATGTACAGGGTGGGGGAAACATATAAGATAGGCTCTTATTCAGGGTGAAGGTCTGGATTAATGTGGGCAATCTGTATGTACAGGGTGGGGGAAACATATAAGATAGGCTCTTATTCAGGGTGAAGGTCTGGATTAATGTGGGCAATCTGTATGTACAGGGTGGGGGAAACATATAAGATAGGCTCTTATTCAGGGTGAAGGTCTGGATTAATGTGGGCAATCTGTATGTACAGGGTGGGGGAAACATATAAGATAGGCTCTTATTCAGGGTGAAGGTCTGGATTAATGTGGGCAATCTGTATGTACAGGGTGGGGGAAACATATAAGATAGGCTCTTATTCAGGGTGAAGGACGACTTTAAAGACACCATTCGGTACTGGAGAGCGTTGTGTATCTTCACCTTGTGTGTCTTCTTTAGTTAAGGCTTGCCTGTTTTGACAGCACGAATGCCTCACATAAGTGATTATTTGTCTGTCATTTCTATGAATATCTTAAGAATAACCTCTGGCCAGAATGACAGTTATCTAGACAAAAAAGGGAATTTTTGCTCGGCAGAAACACGTGTCGGCATTTTCCCTTGGCTGATTGAGATCAGCTGATTCTCGATGATCACACTGCCAGAAATCACATATTTTGCAGCTGTATTCTTAAATGCTCTCTCAATTTATTCCTAAGACGGCACAGAGCGTCTGACAATTAAGGTGTACTTAGTGTCCTCTCCATTCACCGAACCACTCAGCTATTCTGAAAGCACAATTGATGGGGGTAATGGTGCCGGAACAAAACCTAATGTAGCGCACGTCTAGAAAATGTGTTGCTGCAGTATTGCTGTATTGATGAGAATTATTGAGTGGAGCTTCCTCCTCGGAAAGTGCCAATTATATAATCCCTGTAGTCCTAATTGTGCCAATATGTCCACGCCTCACATTATAATTAGATGTATGATAGTAGCTCCCAAGGTATGATACGTTATGTTACTGTTATTTCACCGGAAGTTTGTATTAGTGATGAGTCGAATCTTCCTCTACTCTGTTCTGGTGTAGTTCTGCCAAATATTTTCCAATATTCTGATTCAGCATCACTCAAATCCAAATCATGAGTAAGGACTGACGTCCGAAACGCGTAGACAAGGAGACTATACTTGTACTTTGATGTTCCTTTTCTCGCTGATGCTTTGATCATGGATGGATTTTAATTATTTGAGAATAAAATCGTGGATGTAATTACGCTGCACGCTGGCTGGCTTTGACTTCTTTTGTCAAATCCTTTTAAAGTCTATGGAGGAGAAATCTGGGGGAGGGGGGGGGTCGAGTCTGTGGAAAACAATTAAAGCAGCTAGATGCCCCCAAATTGTTGATGGAAAGTTGCCCCAGGTCACAAAGACCAACCGGTCCAAAAACATGGGGTGGAAATTATCAAGATAGCTCAGTCCAGAATGGGTGATCAGTCCTTTAAGAGCCACGATGATTGGAGGTGAAGAAAGTGTAATTGTCATAGCCAAAAGTCAGAGCTTTTGCACTATTCAAGGTAGAGGTGGACTGGGGCCAGAAATGAACCCGGGATTTGACTGGTATCAACCAGTCCATGAAGTCCAAATACTGCTTCCAGCAAGACCATATACAGAGGATGGTGCCCATGGAAGGATAATGGTAATCCACAGCTCCTCATTAAGCCTTATATTTAATTAATCTAAAAACTTACAAACAACAGCAGCAGTTCCACAGTATGCAAGGTGATCGCTTCCTCATTAGATGATGCTTTTCGGCGGTTTGCCGTCCTTACCTGGCCAGTTCATGATCAGCCCACGAGCTGCTGAGCAAAAGACCCAATGTGATCTTTGGTCAGTCAAAAAGGGTATTCGACAGTGAAGGCTCCATCCTATTGTCTCCTGTGCTCACAACACTTGGTTTAAACCTCGTGGCATCTAATTTTGTATTGTTCCCTGTACTATATGTTTTACCTTGTCTGTAATCACACCTTGTAAAGCGCTATGGAAGATGATGGGGCTATATAAATAAACAATAATAATAATAGTGTTGTAGAGACAAGAGGGATATGGTCACCCCCAAAGCAAATGTACTGGAATTTTAGTACTTTAATGGCAGATGCTGTGGTGCTGGAAGAGAAGCAAGTTAATTCCAGCACAGGCTAGGCTGGGCTGCATACTGAGGGTAACTGACAGCCCAGTTTGCCCCAAAACAGTGCAACCCACTAGAGGTTCGCCGTGTAGTCTCTATGGCCAGTCGGCACCTCATCCAAGGACTCAGGCAATGACATAATCATGAAAGGATGTATCCAGATGACAATCTAAATGCAGGTTAGACAGGCAAAGGTCATCAAAGGATGAACAATGGAAAAAGTTATACACAGCAACCTAGTGAAACTGACTACTATCCCGGCCACTGTGGACTGAAGCTAAGCAGACTTTACCAAATAGCTAAAGTCAAAGCAGACTTCGGGATAACCCTGGGATGTCCTGCTGCTTAAAGTGGACCAACACCCAGGATTTTGACTATCCTGGGTATTGGTCCACTTCCCTGGGGCACCCCGATCGGGGGTGCCCCGCTGTGTGAAACCCCCCAGAAAGCCCCCAAAACTCACCTCTCCCCGCTCCCACGTGGCCGCGCCGTCCAATCGGCGCCGACGGACAAGCTGATTGATAGCGACGTACAAGCAGCTTGCAGAGGAGCGCGAGTGAGGCGGCGGCGGCGGAAGCAGCGGCTGGAGAGGTAAGGTTTTTCGGGGGTTTTGGGGGGTTTACACCCCGCGGGACATCCTGATCTCGGATGTCCCGCGGTGTGTGAGGTGATCGGCCCGGGAATCTATAATCGCCGATCACCTCAGGGTGTTGGTCCACTTTAAGAGGAGCACCATCCTATAGTCTGTAATAATCTAGGGCCCGGTGGTCTCCCTCTCGGTTGAAATGTATAACCCCCTGGTTGCCACAGGGATGCTACACCCAGGTAAGTGGCCACAGGGTGCTCTCCTTTAGCGTTCTATTACACTTAATGAGTGGAATCTTGAAAATTGACTAGTAAGCCCAAAATCCTGATGAATCTTGAAACAAATCTTGAAACCCTGACAAGAGAGTTGTGAATCTTGAAAAATCTTGAAACTCTTGACCAATAAGTTACGAGTATTGATGAATTTTGAAAATGATTCAAGGAGGGGGGGGGGGGTCCTTACAACAAGCTATATTGGTTCTGTTCATACCTTCTTGATTGGGACATGAAAGAAGAGCTGGACAGCACTTTTGGCTGGTGCGCGTGTGCGGTATGCGAATGCTGGTGCAGGTGTGTGGCCTATGAAAGCTGGTACGCATGCACGGCCTACAAAAGCTGGTGCACATGTGCGGCCTGAGAAAGCTGGTACACATGCGCAGCCTGCAAAAACTGGTATGCGATTGTGCCAACACTAGAGTGCATGTTCAGGATGAAAACTTTAGAACACATTTTCACGATGGCAATGCTTGTTCGTATGCGTGAACGCAAACAACCAATCAAAGTCTCTTGGCAACACCTAGCCCTTGCCAGCCATGACCAGTGAACCAATAGCCTGAGTCCTAGCCCTATATTAGGAAACCTATGGCAGTGGTCCAGTACCAGAAGATTCCCATACAGTTCTTCCTGTGCCACCTCGTTACCTTGCTGTTACCCGGACCTGTGAAACTCTGAATCTCTCTCGTGTAATCTCGCTTTCAGATTTAGCTTGTTTTTTTTTTGGTTGTTTGCATATTGATATTTTAGGAAAATGTGTTTTTTATTCTGCTTTTTTAGACATTTTTTTTTTAGGAAAAACCCTGTGCAACCAAAGAATTACTCCCATAGAGATAAGCCCACTACAACTAGCAGGGTACACCTAGAAAGCTTTCAGGAAATATATGGTTTGTGGGGGGTATTCCAAATGTAAAGGGTTGTTTTGGTTGAAAAAGCGCAAGGTACGCACTTTTCAAGTAAAATTACCGTTACGCGCTTGCTTTACTTTGGGGTCTTTGGCAACTCTTCCCTTGACAGTACCTATGCATGTTGGGTATTGTTCTGTTTGGGGGACCTTGCTTTTTCAGATTTAACTTGTTCAAATTTCTTGTTTGCATGTTTTTTTTTAGAAATAATGTGGCTTCGATTATGCTTTTTTATTCTTTTTTTTAGAGAAACTTTGTGCAACCTATGAATTAATTGAGGGGTTACTTCAAGAAAAATTGCCCACATCAACAAGCCTGGTACACCTAGAAAGCTTGAGGTGTGTACTTCCCGAGATTACATAGTTTATGGGGGGTATTTCAAATGTTAATGGTTGTTTCTCTTGAAAGGTGCACATAGCAGTTGTATTTTATCTGAACATCTCCTAAAGTGCTGTTTCAGTTTGGGGGAGTCTCCTGGGCAGGAAAGGGTGTCTACCAATACATATGTGGTACTGCTGTAACCGAGAGAAATGGGAATTTTACATGCAACAAGATTTTAGTGCAAAACTTACATTTTTTATTACAAAAAACACTACAAATTGCAAAATATTGATTTTTTGGCACATAAGTCACCCCACAATATTGAGAATAAACATAACAAACGACAAACAAGACATTTCATGTTAAAGCACCGTTGAACACGTGTAGCGAAATATGGTGAAAAATGGTCTGGCAAAAGAGGGTGACAAAAACTCTAGGTATGCTGGCACTTAAACCAGGGGCTACAACAAGATGGCCTTCCATTGGCCTTCCCAAATTGGGATGCCAGGGGGCAAGGAACTAAACCCAGGTTAGTCTATGATCCTAATAGCATACTTACCAACTTTTCAGGGTGGGAAAGAAGGACATTACAACAATATAAACACTTTAAATAGGCAAATGAATCATTTATTGATGCAGATCTGCATGTTACACCTCAAAGAGGGACAAATGGGAATAACAAGGGACAGGGGGACATGGACTCTAAAGAGGGACAGTGCCTCCAAATCAGGGACACTTGGGAGGTATGTAATAGCCATCATGCTACATAAGTGTTAGTAGAAGTTGATCTGCAGGTGTGTTCAGCCTTGCAGAATAATGTCTCCATTGAACCAAGTGTGTGGCCACATCTCTGCATTAAGGGGGCATCCTAGGTAAAGGGTTAAGTGCTTCTGCTTTATGTTCTCCCCATGCTGGCTGTCAGGGGCTGCAGCTTTCCTCCAGCCTGCTATATATTTCTCAGTAACTCCCAGTGAACTCTCTACTTTCTACAGGGCCTCTTCAGCAGCAGATAATGACTCCATCCAGGCATGTTTCAATGTGAGAGTCCCTCAGAAGTTGATTTTATCTTGGGAACCCTGAAAAATGAGTCAGCAGAAGGAAGCACGTTCTATAGGGTTAATCAGGGAATGCAAATTGCTGTTGAATGAAAGATGTCGCCCCCTGACAGCCAGCATTGGGCAGAGCAGAGAGCCAACTAATGTAACACTTTGCCTGGAAAGTCCCTTTAACAATCCAGCAATCACTCAGCACACTGTAACATCTGCGCTCCTTTTATTTTCTTCTAAGAGATGAGATGGATTTCATGGTGTTCTTAGATTTCCCTAATAAAGTAAAACAGCGCCCCCCAGAGGACACACATGGCATCTATCTACTGGTTGGCTAAGCTCTCATTTATGTGAGAGCACACTAATATTGTAACATCTATTCATGCTAACAGAAGCCGTCTTTATTTTAAATAGCCCATCATCTATTATCTGTAATGGACGAGAGAATAGGTAAAAATATTACAGCACTGTAAACACTGGGGCCAAAAACCAGCCCTGGATTTTACCAGCCCCTGGCCGGCCCGAGACATCCCTGCTGAGGCCCCCCAATCATGATACCGGGGCTATAGCATTGGGCGCTGCGGTTCCTTGGCTTGTGGGTACAGTGGGGCTGGGTACAGGGGGGCGAGAGGGAGACTAAGGGGGAAGGGATTGGATGTGGGTGTTAAAAGCAGCAGCCCAACTGGCATTGACCCGGGTCTTCCTATTGCCTATGGCCAGTCCGCCCCTTTTTTTTTTTTAAGTTTTTATTTTGCATGAAACATAACATACAAACAACATTATGTAGCACAGCAATTAGGGTGCTGCAGGCGCCTAACATCAGTCTGGTCTTCTTACACGAGATAGACACCCATTCACACAACACAACAGCATATACTTTGGACTCAAACCCTTTCAAGATAAGTAATGTCTTCGGAGGAGGCCCAGAAGAGCTGATAATGGTTAGCTGTTCGTCATTATCTAGTACAGAATCTAATTCTCCCCCTCCCTCTGCTTCCCTCAGCCCGGACCCCCGGCCACCCTTTTATTCCGCCCATCCACCAGTCGGAGTTAAGATCCCTTACAACAATGTCCATTGTCCCACCTCAGTCGTCATCGGAAGCCGAATCCTGGCACTATAACCAGGGACCCCAGACCTTGGTAAACTAATCTGGCACCCCTCTCGCCTTGTATGTCAATTTGTACATGGTGAGCTTCTGATTAACCAGCCTTTTCCAAGCTTAGCCGGGTGCTTCCAGTTTATCAGTAAACAGCCCGGCTTTACTGAGGGCAGATCATGTCAGACCAATCTTATTGATTTCTTTGACAATGTCACTAAAGTGTTAGATGAAGGTGGTGCTGTGGATATCGCCTGTCTGGATTTAAGCAAAGCCTTTGACACTGTACCACATAAGGATCATAGATAAGTTACTGAAGGTAGGACTCAATCCCTGGATAGTTCACTGGATTTCCAGTTGGCTGAGGGATCGGTATCAGAGCGTTGTTGTAAATGGCGTGCAATCTGAACAAAGGCGAGTTACAAGTGGTGTGCCGCAAGGCTCTGTCCTGGGCCCCATTCTTTTTAATATATTTGTAAGTGACATAGGAGAAGGCTTGGTAGGAAAAGTTTGTCTGTTTGCTGATGATACAAAGGTTAGTAATAGGGTGGATATTCCTGGAGGTGTCTGCAACATGGAAAATGATTTAGCTTTACTGGATAGATGGTCAAAACTGTGGAAACTAGAGTTTAATGTCTCTAAATGTAAAATCCTGCACTTGGGTAGAAGGAATCCCTGCTCTGAGTACCGTATGGGCAGCACTGTGTTAGCCAGGACCTCGGAGGAGAGAGATTTAGGGGTACTGATTACTGATAGCTGCAAGATGAGTGGACAGTGTAGCCAGGCAGTGGGAAAAGCAAGCAGGATGCTCGGCTGCATAGCTCGAGGCATCACCAGTAGGAAGAGGGAGGTTGTGATGCCGCTGTATAGAGCCCTGGTGAGGCCACAGCTAGAATACTGTGTGCAGTTCTGGAGACCTTACCTGCAAAAAGACATTATTCAAATAGAACGGGTCCAAAGGCCGGCAACGAAAATGGTGGAAGGACTTAAACTTAAAACTTATCGGGAGAGACTTAAAGAACTTAATTTGTACAGTCTGGAGGAAAGAAGGGAGAGGGGGGACATGATGGAGACCTTTATATATGTGCCTGGGTTGAATAAGGTTCAGGAGGGAAGTGTTTTTAAGAAGAAACTTAATGATAGAACAAGAGGGCACAACCTGAAGCTAGTCGGGGGGAAGATCAGGAGCAATGTTAGAAAATATTATTTTACAGAAAGAGTAGTAGATGCTTGGAACAAACTTCCAGCAGAGGTAGTTGAAAAATCAACAGTCACTGAATTTAAACATGCCTGGGATAAGCACACATCTATCCTAAGATAAAGAGAACATACAGTATACACATAAGATACAGAAAACATACAGTATATACATAAGATACAGAGAACATACAGTATACACATAAGATACAGAGAACATACAGTATATACACATAAGGGCAGACTAGATGGACCGTATGGTCTCCTACTGCCGTCACCCTTCTATGTTTCTATGTTTCTATGATTAATCAGCCTTTTCCAAGCTTAGCCGGGTGCTTCTAGTTTATCAGTATGCACTTCCGGGCATAAAAGAGCAGCAGCCGAAGCAACGTTTTCAATGCACTGAGCTCCGACAGTGGCTCCACCACACCCAGAAGGCACAGTGACACAGATCCCCTTATACGAACTCCCACTATCAGGTCCATTACATCCTCCCAGAAGCCCGCAAGAACTCCACATGACCAGATCATATGCACCCATGTGCCACTACCTCTCTCACATCTAGGACACGTGTCCCTATCCAGTAGGCCCATCCTGTGCAGACAGACCGGAGTGACCTACGCCTGGTGGATCCATTTGGTCTGGATCATTCTATCTCTCGCCTCAACCACCGACGAGTGCAGATTATCTAGCACCTCCTTCCAATCGTTCTGATCCAGGTTCTGGTCTATAGCCTGCCATTTCATCTCGAGTTCACCTAGCAGACATTTGTATAGTGTGGTTTTTCCAGGTTCGAATCTCTAACCACATTCTTCACCTGAGACATCAACACCCTTGGACCCACCCTGGAGAACCGAGCATTCAGGGCGTGTCTGATTTGTAAGTAACGGAAGAAATCCCGGTTGGACAGGTGGGAACTCTCTTTGAGCTGATCAAAGGACACCAGTACCCCCTCTTTGTAAAGTTGGCCCAGCCGGTGGACACCCCTTCTACTCCAGAATTGTGGATCCTGCACTGTTTCAAGCTCTGGAAGCCTAGGGTTATCCCAAAGGGGGGTGAAGGGGGAGCTCACCCGGCCAGTCCGCCCCTGAACGTAAAGCTTCCCTTTGTTCAGGTGTCAAACCTCCATCTAACACAGTTCACCTATAGACAAGATCAGGGGCAGACTGGTCATAGAGAGAACTAGGAGAACACTCATTGGGCCACACTGCTCTGGGGCCTAGTGTCATGGGTGTAGCTCCCATCATGCAGCCCACCTCACCCAGGGCCTGTATTGTAATTTACTGCAACCCCCAATCTCCGCCGCTGCTTCTGCCTACAGATAGGTCCTGGTAATGGCTCACCGGCAGGATTGAACTGGCCCACAGAGTTACCAGGAAAAAAACCTGGTGGGGCCCATTTGAGGGCCTTCATTACCAAACCTGAACTATGTAGAGCTTATTTGTGGCATCCAACGTGCACACACCTAGACAATACAGTCTGGCATAATGTTTCTGTGCATTGGCACTGAATGTAATCTGATAATACTTGCATCTAAATGTGGGGTGGGCCCCCAGAGTCAGTTTTACTGGTGGGCCCCAGACACCCCAGTCCCACACTGCTCACCGGACATGGGACTTAAAGGTTGAAATAAGACATATGTCCATCAAGTTCAACCAAGGGTGTTGGGGTAGGGGAAGTTATTTTTTTATTTTATTTTATAGGTGGAAGTTATTTATTTTATTTTTTGTTTTTTTTAACTGATAACAGCTAATAGTAACTGTTAATGTTATCTTCCTCGAAATAAGCATCTGATCCTTTTTTGAAGCTGTCAGCGGTTGATGCTGTAACAAGCTTCTGGGGGAGGCTATTCCATAGATTTATAGTTCTTATGGTAAAAAATGATTGTCACATCCGGAGACTAAATTTCTTTTTTTCCAGTTGAAGGGAGTGCGCCCCCTCCCTTCAACTGGAACAGCCAGTTTTTTTTTTTTTACTAAACCCTTTGCCCAATATTTATAAAAACACTAACAGAAAAGGGTGTGATGTCCGAATGGCAGCCATGTGCTAATTCATTCAACCGGACCTTCAACATGATTTAATGAAAAGCCCTTAACAAACGATTCCCCAGCATCTAAAATTAATATATTTTACGTTTTTAGTCAGTTACTTATTATTCTTTCTCCCACCGGGCTGCAACTCTAGGATAAGGACACTGCCATCTTGCCTCAGAAGCATCACATACTGAGGAAAGGAGAGCGGGATAAAGTACAGGGGGCGGGGTTATAGCTGTGCTTTCCACATACAGAGCAGAGCTGGGGTCAGGGAAAGGACAACAATCCCAGAATGCAGAGCAACACAGTCAGAAGGCACTTCCTTTTTGTAGGCTGCCTGATGCTCCATGAGCCGCCATCTTGGATGTTTAAAGTGGACCAACACCCAGGGGGGATCGGCCCGGGAATCTATAAGATTCCCGGGCTGATCAGATCCCTCCCCGCGGGGCATCCGAAATCGGGATGTCCCGCGGGGTGAAACCCCCCAGGAAGCCCAGAAACCTTACCTTAAAGTGGACCAACACCTAGGGGTGATCGGCCCGGAAATCTAAGATTCCCGGGCCGATCACCTCCCACCCCGCGGGACATCCGAGACCGGGATGTCCCGCGGGGTGAAACCCCCCAGAAACCCCAAAAAGATCTTACCTGATCCGCCGCCGCTTCCGCCGCCGGCTCCCGCGCGCCCCTCCAGACGTGCGCGCGCCCGCGCCGGCCCTCTGTGAATGGCCGGCGGGGGCGCGCGCGCGCCGAGAGTGACGCGCGGGAGGCGGCGGCGGCGGAAGCGGCTTGGACGTTCCTGTCCCCCGCCTGGACGTTGGCGGGGATTGGCTGCGGCGTTCACGTGGGAGCTGGGAGAGGTGAGTTTTTGGGGGTTTCTGGGGGGTTTCGGTCGAAGTGGACCAAAACCCAGGATAGTCAAAATCCTGGGTGTTGGTCCACTTTAACCCCGTTCCAACGGCGCATGCGCGGGCCGCTGCCGCGTCTCGCGCTTCCCTCTAGCAGGGCACATTTGTGAATGGCCGGCGCGGGCGCCCTCCCTGTTAGAGGGAAGCGTGATACACGGCCTCCAGCGCTCAGAGCCGCTGTGGATGGACGCCGCTTGTACGTGCATAACACAGCGGCTCTGAGCGCTCTGATTGGACGAGCGCCCGCGTAGGAGCGTGGTGAGGTGAGTGTTTCCGGGCGTTCTGGGGGGTTTCATACAGCGGGGCACCCCCGATCGGGGTGCCCCACCAAAGTGGACCAAAACCCAGGATAGTGAAAATCCTGGGTGTTGGTCCACTTTAAAGTCTCAGAAAATGCAGTAGATGCAGGAAGAATGATTTTTATCGTGAGCAATCTGTATGTACAGGGTGGGGGAAACATATAAGATAGGCTCTTATTCAGGGTGAGGGTCCGGATTAATGTGGGCAATCTGTATGTACAGGGTGGGGGAAACATATAAGATAGGCTCTTATTCAGGGTGAGGGTCCGGATTAATGTGAGCAATCTGTATGTACAGGGTGGGGGAAACATATAAGATAGGCTCTTATTCAGGGTGAGGGTCCGGATTAATGTGGGCAATCTGTATGTACAGGGTGGGGGAAACATATAAGATAGGCTCTTATTCAGGGTGAAGGTCCGGATTAATGTGGGCAATCTGTATGTACAGGGGAGGAAACATATAAGATAGGCTCTTTCAGGATTCAGGGTGAAGGTCCGCTTTCAGTTAATTTAACTGTCACATGATGGCAGTTAGGTTGTAGTGCTTTCAGATTTATTGCAGTTATTATAACTGATAATGCTGATCCCCAATGCTGAGCTGTGCGTAACTGAATCCATACCTCCCAGGTGTCCCTGATTTGGAGGGACTGTCTCTTCGTTTGAGTCTGTGTCCCCCTGTCCCTCGTTGTCCCTCTTTGAGGTGTAACATGCAGATCTGCAGCAATAAATGATTCATTTCATCCTATTTAAAGTGTTTCTATTGTTGTAACTGTTACATCCTATTTATCAATTAATGAGGGGAGGGATGGATAGGAAATAATTATATAACTGTAATTGTAATAATTGTAACAGTTACAACAATGTAAACACATTGAATAGGCAAATGAATCATTTATAGATGCAGATCTGCATGTTACACCTCAAAGAGGGACAAATGGGAGTAACGAGGGACATCATACCTACCAACTACCAACAGAGTGGGAAAGAGGGACATTTGTTAAATGAAGCCACGCCTCCTCATTGAGGGATGAATAGGAAATAGGTTGTAACAGTTAACACAATAGAAACACTTTAAATAGGCAAATTAATAATTTATTGATACAGATCTGCATGTTACACCCCAAAGAGAAACAAATTAGAATGAGGGACAAGGGGGACATGGACTCAAAAGAGGGCAGAGAGTCAGTTGTTCTCATTTGCTGCAACAAATAAAATGCAGATCGGCGCGCTATTCTACACTCGCGGCGCACTCAACGCACCAGGATGAATAGCGTGTAGCAAATCGGGCCCGTAATAAAAGAGGTGCATTGACACGATCGATTGCAGACAAGCGTGTCATGTTTTTCTAAATAAGGAAACCTAGCGCCCCCTAGAGGACAGCACATTTATATTGCATTTATTACATGGAGTGAAAATCTATGGAATTCAATGCATTAAAAATAAATATTATTTTGCGCTTTTCTAACCATTAACCCAAGCAATTTATTTTACCCAGAATATCAGAGAGTTACTCTTCTCTTGCAGATATCTATTCCCTGGTATGAATCATGGGATATCAGATGTGGGGGTTGGAAGGGGAGCGCAGGGAGGCATCCAGAGGAGGAGTTGCAATGGAAGGACAATATTTCGGTAGCTAATCCTCAGCATGCTAATACCCCCGAGCAGGGCCGGATTATGAGAGGGGTGCAAGGGGCTAGAGCCCCGGGGCCTCCACCACTTGCCCTGCATAGGGGGCCTACACCAACCTTTGGGTTATGGTCTGATCCAGGAGGCTTTTCAGCCTTTGGTCTGATGGGCCAGCTGTCACTGCACATAAGCCATCAAGCACAGCCGCTGGCAGCTCAATGCAGGGAACCAGCCGGGCGACTACACTACCCCCCACCCAGAATGGCAAAGCAGGAGTTCCCGAGCAGCACGCACCCGCACAAGGGTGACACAAGAGACTCGATCTGACGTTCCAGCCTATATCCTATCCATCAATCAATTATCAATGAATGTGGCCTAATTTAACAAATGTCCCTCTTTCCCACCCTGAAAAGTTGGTAGCTATGCGGTGTGCTCCAAGACTGAGGCTATATCATTAGGGTGAGGACATGGGCTGGGGGTTGCTTGGCTCCAAGGCTGAGGCTATATCATTAGGGTGAGGACATGAGCTGGGGTTGCTTGGCTCCAAGACTGAGGCTATATCATTAGGGTGAGGACATGGGCTGGGGGTTGCTTGGCTCCAAGGCTGAGGCTATATCATTAGGGTGAGGACATGAGCTGGAGGTTGCTTGGCTCCAAAACTGAGGCTATATCTTTAGGGGGAGGACATGGGATGGGGGTTGCTTGGCTCCAAAACTGAGGCTATATCTTTAGGGGGAGGACATGGGCTGGGGGTTGCTTGGCTCCAAGACTGAGGCTATATCATTAGGAGGAGGACATGGGATGGGGGTTGCTTGGCTCCAAAACTGAGGCTATATCTTTAGGGGGAGGACATGGGCTGGGGTTGCTTGGCTCCAAGACGGAGGCCATATCATTAGGGGGAGGACATGGGCTGGGGTTGCTTGGCTCCAAGACTGAGGCTATATTATTAGGGTGAGGACATGGGCTGAGGGTTGCTTGGCTCCAAGACTGAGGCTATATCATTAGGGTGAGGACATGGGCTGGGGGTTGCTTGGCTCCAAGACTGAGGCTATATCATTAGGGGGAGGACATGGGCTGGGGGTTGCTTGGCTCCAAAACTGAGGCTATATCTCTAAGGGGAGGGCATGGGCTGGGGTTGCTTGGCTCCAAGACTGAGGCTATATCATTTGGAGGAGGACGTGGGATGGGGGTTGCTTGGCTCCAAAACTGAGGCTATATCTTTAGGGGGAGGACATGGGCTGGGGTTGCTTGGCTCCAAGACGGAGGCTATATCATTAGGGTGAGGACATGGGCTGGGGGTTGCTTGGCTCCAAGGCTGAGGCTATATCATTAGGGTGAGGACATGAGCTAGGGGTTGCTTGGCTCCAAAACTGAGGCTATATCTTTAGGGGGAGGGCATGGGCTGGGGTTGCTTGGCTCCAAGACTGAGGCTATATCATTAGGAGGAGGACATGGGCTGGGGGTTGCTTGGCTTCAAGACTGAGGCCATATCATTAGGGGGAGGACATGGGCTGGGGTTGCTTGGCTCCAAGACTGAGGCTATATCATTAGGGTGAGGATATAGGCTAGGGTTGCTTGGCTCCAAAACTGAGGCTATATCATTAGGGGGAGGACATGGGCTGGGGTTGCTTGGCTCCAAGACTGAGGCTATATTATTAGGGTGAGGACATGGGCTGGGGGTTGCTTGGCTCCAAGACTGAGGCTATATCATTAGGGGGAGGACATGGGCTGGGGGTTGCTTGGCTCCAAAACTGAGGCTATATCTCTAGGGGGAGGGCATGGGCTGGGGTTGCTTGGCTCCAAGACTGAGGCTATATCATTAGGGTGAGGACATGGGCTGGGGGTTGCTTGGCTTCAAGACTGAGGCTATATCATTAGGGTGAGGACATGGGCTGGGGGTTGCTTGGCTTCAAGACTGAGGCTATATCATTAGGGGGAGGACATGGGCTGGGGGTTGCTTGGCTCCAAGACTGAGGCTATATCATTAGGGTGAGGAAATGGGCTGGGGTTGCTTGGCTCCAAGACTGAGGCTATATCATTAGGGTGAGGATATAGGCTAGGGTTGCTTGGCTCCAAAACTGAGGCTATATCATTAGGGGGAGGACATGGGCTGGGGTTGCTTGGCTCCAAGACTGAGGCTATATTATTAGGGTGAGGACATGGGCTGGGGGTTGCTTGGCTCCAAGACTGAGGCTATATCATTAGGGGGAGGACATGGGCTGGGGTTGCTTGGCTCCAGGACTGAGGCTATATCATTAGGGGGAGGACATGGGCTGGGGTTGCTTGGCTCCAGGACTGAGGCTATATCATTAGGGGGAGGACATGGGCTGGGGTTGCTTGGCTCCAAGACTGAGGCTATATCATTAGGGGGAGGACATGGGCTGGGGTTGCTTGGCTCCAAGACTGAGGCTAAATCATTAGGGGGAGGATAGGGGCTTTTGAGACCATGTCCCCCTGTTCTTTGTTATTCTCATTTGTCCCTCTTTGAGGTGTAACATGCAGATCTGCAGCAATAAATGATTCATTTTCCTATTTAAGGTGTTTCTATTGTTGTAACTGTCACACCCTATCTATCCCTCAATGAGAGGGGGGCGTGGCCTAATTTAACGAATGTCCCTTTTTCCCACCCTTAAAAGTTAGTAGGTATGCGTTCCTGTTTTCTCTTTTTGGGTGTTAATTAATGTTGACCCTGAGGGCCCCTAAGATGCACAGAAACCTTATGCCAAACAGTATTGTCTCTGTGTGTGCACTTGGGATGCCCTAAACAAGCTACACATAGTTCAGGTTTTGGTGATAAAGGCCCTCTAAGGGGCCCACCAGAGCATACCTTCCAACTTTTTCGGGGTGAGAAAGAGGGATAATTGTTAAATTAGGCCACGCCCCCTCATTGAGGGATGGATAGGAGATAGGATGTAACAGTTACAACAATAGAAACACATTAAATAGGCAAATTAATCATTTATTAGTGCAGATCTGCACTAACAGGGGTACATGGACTCAAAAGAGGGACAGTCCCTCAAAATCAGGGACACTTGGGAGGTATGCCAGAGGTTTCCCTAGTAACCCTGTCTGACAGTCCGAGCCAGGTAGTTCCAGACTAACTGTCATCATTTTAAATGAAGACAAGGGCCCACTTACTCCATTGTCACTAATTTAACGGCGGCGTCCCCCCTTTTCTCCGGACTTTCCTATGCCGTCTTCTATGACAGATCATTTATCACGGCCCCTCCGGCGCTGCATGATGGCGCTGAGATCCCCTTAATGAAGGTCACAGCGTCCTCTGTCATGACAGATGACATCATTATAGTCAGATTCCACGGAAAACTAAAAACGCAGATGCTACTCGGGACGCCCGGCGTGATCCCTGTGTATGAGCCGAGCCGGGGACACTCATGTGTGACGCGCCTTCAAGAAGAAAAAAAAACATTTTTTGATTAATTAACTGTCACATCTGTCTACAATAAATAGCGGTTGTAGCAGCGGTGACCGGGCCACATCTTTATACGCCAGACAAAGCTCATTGCGATGCTGGAGAACTTGATCAAAATTGTCCTCATTTAAAGTGGACCAAAACCCACCACGATCGGCCCTGGAATTTATAAGATTCCCGGGCTGATCGATTCCCTACCCGTGGGCATCCAAAATCGGGATGCCCCGCTGTGTGAACCCCCCAGGTCACCCCAAACACTTACATTGCTTCCCGGTCCAACGGCACATGCGTGAGCCGTAGCCGCATCGCCGCTATCCCTCTAGCAGGACGCTAGAGGACATACCATAGTGGAAAGGAACCCAGAGGGGAGCATAGTGATAAAAAAAAATAATATAGATTAAAGTGTCACCAATGATGCAGCCAATGCAGTGTCCCTCACCAACCCACACGTTCCATGATGGTGGCTACTGGTCAGGGCCGGCTTCAGCACCCGGCAAGGCGGGGCAGCTGCCGGGGGCCTCCACTCTCTGGTAGGGCCCACTGACAGGGCCGGCCTTTGGGGTATGGCACTTGACCGCGGGGGACTGGGAGGGCACCGCCACAGCTGGTGCCCAACTTCTCCAGGACTGGTGGGGTTCCACACAATGGGGCATCTTGATTTAGATTCCAGGGGAGGAAGTGCTGGGTTTTGTTCTGCATTTAAGTTGCCCACCCCAGCTGATTTCCTATCCCTGGAGCATCCCAATCTGTGATACCCTACTGTGTGACACCCCCTGGGATCACTGGAATACTCACTATGCAAGCAATTCCACCCCTGCGTTTTGGTCAGCTTTTTCTGAAAGAACCCCCCCCTGGTTTGATCATTAACTCAAACTGGCGATCCCACAGTGCATTCACCAGTTCCAGGAAAGGGGGGGGTCACACACAGGGGCATCCAAAATCAGGAGGACCTAGATTCGTTTTGACTCCGAGATCAGGTTTAAAGGGGTTTGGTGCGCTTCAAAGTAGACCAAAACTAGATTTTTGGTCCAAATAGCATGATCCTTAGGGGACATCCAGATTTGGGTTGTCCCTCGTTGATGTGACGCTACTCTTCCCCACAAAGGGACCCACTGAGACCATGTCGCCCAAGGGCCCAAATAGACCTGGAGCCGGCCCTGCTACCTGTCACTTCCTCAGGGCCAAAGTGTCACTTTGCTCCCCTCTGGGCTCTTTTCCTCTATGGTATGTGTATAACAGGAAGGGGCTTGGCACATGCACTTTTGGGTTTTAAATAGGGGAAAGTTCTGGTGGCCATATAGATATGGGGACATTGGATTTGTGACTGTAATTGCACTTTATTGGATGTTTTGCACATACACCTTGCACTTTTGGGATGCTTCATTAATGTAGGATTTTTTTATCCATAATTTATTAGACTATTTTAGTATTAAGATATGATTATTAAATGGATGGTGCATTAATCATGAACCTGTGCAGTGGCCCCCACACAGGATTGTGTCAATATATGTGTGTACATGTTTTTTAAGTACTTGTTATTTTTGTCTTTTTTGAGATTGCCCAATTCAATAAAACATTATCCAGTGTTATAACATAGTGGTGCTACTCGTCTCTTTTTTGCTCACCCTGTTAGAGAGAAGCGGGGGATACGGCCACCACCGCGCTGTACTTGTTGGACGAGTGGCAGCACATGCGCAGTAGGACCAAGAAGAGGTGAGTCTTTAGTAAACTAGCCTTAAAGTGGACCAACACCCAGGGGGGATCGGCCCAGGAATCTATAAGATTCCCGGGCCGATCAGATCCCTCCCCGCGGGGCATCCGAAATCGGGATGTCCCACGGGGTGAAACCCCCCCGGACGCCCACAAACCTTACCTTAACCCCGTTCCAACGGCGCATGCGGGGGCCTCTAGCAGGGCGCGCACCCGCGCCGGCCGTTAGAGGGAAGCGCGAGACGCGGCCTCCAGCGCTCAGAGCCGCTGTGGTTGGACGCCGCTTTTACGTGCATACCACAGCGGCTCTGAGCGCTCTGATTGGCCGAGCGTCCGCGTAGGAGGGTGGTGAGGTGAGTGTTTCCGGGTGTTCTGGGGGGTTTCACACAATTGGGGTGCCCCACCGAAGTGGACCAAAACCCAGGATAGTCAAAATCCTGGGTGTTGGTCCACTTTAAAATATCACCTTAAAAATCAGTGACTTTAAACCGGACCAACACCCGTCTTTACCTAAACGGGTGTTGGTCCCGCTGTGTAGGGATTGTAAGCGGGACCAACACTCGTTTAGGTAAAAACGGGTGTTGGTCCGGTTTAAATAGATTTCACAGGACCCCCATCAAATGTCATATTGCCTCTCCTGCGTTACAGGACATCCCAATTTGGGATGTCCGAGTGTGTGTAAAATCACTTTGAACGGCAGTCCTCTATGTCTAAATATATACAAGGCCAATAAAAAGGAGATGTCTTAGAGGGGATCTAGTCACTATGTATATATTTATTTTTATATATATATATTTCTCTAAATCCAGCCTTAAAGTGGACCAACACCCTGAGGTGATCGGCCCGGGAATCTATAATATTCCCGGGCCGATCACCTCACACACCGAGGGACATCCGAGATCGGGATGTCCCGCGGGGTGAACCCCCCCTGAACACCCCAAATCTACCTACCTGGTCTTCGGCGGCAGCGGGCCGCCGCCGCCTCCCTCGCGCCCCTCTAGGCGTGCGCGTGCCCGCGCCGGCCGTCTCTGAATGGCCGGCGCGGGCGCGTACACGTCAAGAGTGACGCGCGGGAGGCGCCGACGGGCAAGCTGCTTGTACGTTGCTGTCAATCAGCTTGTCCGTCGGCGCCGATTGGACGGCGCGCCACGTGGGAGCGGGGAGAGGTGAGTTTTGGGGGCTTTCTGCGGGGTTTCACACAGCGGGGCACCCCCGATCGGGGTGCCCCGGGGAAGTGGACCAATACCCAGGATAGTCAAAATCCTGGGTGTTGGTCCACTTTAACCTCCCCTATATAACATTTCCTTCTTCATACAAACATACAGCCATGACTCCAATGATCACGAAGCCCTCTGTGGACCCCTCTGCCCCCCCCCCCCCCCCCCCCCGAGTTCCTGCCCTCTTTCACTGCTCCCTTTCCCATCCAAACTTCTAAAACATCTAAAACAGCATGTCCACACTGAACTGGGTCACTATCTGTGTAACAATTGTTTGCTTGATCCCCGCCAATCTGTCTTTCGCTCTAATCACTCCACTGAAACCACCTAAATAACTAATGATCTACTAATGACAAAATCTAAAGGCCACTAATCTGTTCTCATTCTTCTTGATCTATCATCAGCCTTGTTGACCACCGTCTGCTTCTCAATATTCTTGCTTCTCTTGGAATTCAAGGCCTTGCTGTCTCATCGCTTTCCTCCTATCTCACTAACTGGTCATTTATGGGTTGATTCAAAGAAACATGTAACAGCTTGGATTTGGCTCACGATCATCCTATTTTTCACGTCCGCTCGTGCGTTCGTATGAACTTGCGAGTGATTCTATAAGCAAATACGTTTCTATCCTAAAATATACGTCCGTTCGTATGGCAGTTCGGGAATCAGACCTATGTCAGTTTCCATCCTGAATTTTCCGTTTCATTTCTCAGGTTGCAACATTGGTTTTGCCCTTTTTCCTTTTTTGTCTGGACGTAAATCCTTCTGATCTTGCGGCTGCGCACTACAAACTTACCTCATTAAAGTGCATTCTAAATATTTGGTCTTTTATTTTTCTTTATTTCATTCATTTTGTAGTAACCAACCATTAATGAATGCATTTGCATAAGTAAATCTTACTTTGTTTAATTTTTAGTTAACTTGCATTTTTTACTTGTGGATTTAATTTTAATATTTATGCTTCAAATGGTACAACTTTAAATTTTTTGTGTGGTTACCCACACCCTCTACATACAGATTGCTCACAAATATTAAAAAACACCCAGCAACTTCTGCATGTTATGAGCCTAGAAACAGCCAAGATGGCGGCTCAGGTATTATCGGGCAGCCTGCAAACAGAAAGGGCCTTGTGACTGTGTTGCTCTGGATTCTTTGATTTCTGACCTTTCCATGCCCCCAGCTCTGCTGTGTCTGTGCAAAATACAGCAGTAACCCACATCCTGCACTTTATCCCGCTCTCCTCTCCTCAGTAAGTGTGATGCATCTGACCAAAGATGTGCTTAAATAATTAAACAAAGCAAAGGTAAACAACTACACCAATAAATGCAATCTAAAAATATTATTCTAGTACCTCAATTTTAACATAAATAACAAAGGACATAAGTTTCTTTAATTAACGCAAATAGATTGCAAAATAAAGGTTTACATGCAAAGGACTAATTAAGGTCCACATTAAAATGCTTTTATAAGGCATACATGAATCAGGTATGCATTGCCATACAATTTATGGCCTCGGCCATGCTGATACATGCAGTTCATTGGAGCTCAAGACGCGCAGACTCCTCCACATAGCCAAAAAACCTGTTCACGAACAGCAATCCGGCTGCTAAAAGGTGTCGGCTGTGGCTTTCTTTTAAAACGCGTTTAGAGGTTTCTCTGAATCACACCTAAACACATCCAATTAACCTAAGTTTTACGTTTTGATCCTAAGTTTTACGTTTTGATCCTAAGTTTTACGTTTTGATCCTAAGTTTTACGTTTTGATCCTAAAATTTAGGAACGGACTTCCGCTGATCGTAAGAGCATATACGCATTCGTACGTAGGCTCGTGCGAGTCGGAAATGGCCAAAAAAACAGGAAAAAATGACTAACACCCACCCAAACTTACGATTCTCGATACGAAATCAATTAACTTTTGCTCTTTGAATCGAGGGGTTAGTGTATCCTACTCAAACGTGGTTCCTTCGCCCTCTGTTTGAAGGTGTACCACAAGGATCAGTCCTAGAACCCCTACTTTTTTCAATATACAATATTACACATATTCACAGAGGTAATCACATGATATTTGTCATAATAACTTTTGTATTGTTTGATATTATTTATTTAATTATTCGCTCTGAAAATTGCACTTTATAATATTCACTATTGAAATTATTGCATTGTCACTTTATTATTCACATGAGATAGGTTGTTATTGGAATAGTTATAAAAGGTTTTTTTGCGGCGGCACAAAAGATATTACGGTAATTGTGACTCTAGTGAGTTACGATCCTGTGTACATGTGGAGTTTCCCAGATACTTTTGTTTGCTAGTAGTCTAGCAACACTGGATGCATTAGGGGTTTTTGCAGTGTCTTTTTAAATTGTTGGTTTTTATGTAATTGTTTGTGTATGTGTTATATTTCTGTCCAATAAACCTGTGTATATATTGATTATATTGGTGTTGTATTTATATTTAGGGGTGCTCCTATAGGTGGGGTGGAGGCGGACCATTGGTCCACTGTCCCCCTTGTGTTTGGTTTTTCAATATACACTTATGGCTTACTAATAGTCTTGGCCAACTAATAACCTCACTGGGCTTCCAATATTGCTTTTATGCAGATGACAGTCAGATTTACCTCTCTGGCCCAAATCTCCCCTCGCTCATCTCTCGCCTTCCTGACTGTCTAGCAGCCATCTCTTCCTTCATGTCTCGCTCCCTTGAACTGATCATGGACAAAACAGAACGGGTCATCTTCCCACCATCTCACTCCCCTCCCCTCTCTAACACCACAATCTCTACCAACAGCTTCACAATAACTGCGACTCCCCAAGCTCGGTGCCTAGGAGTCAATCTAAACTGGGCCCATTCTTTCAAGCCTCACATTCACTCCCTGGCCACCTCCTACCGCCTCCAACTTAAAGTGGACCAACACCCAGGGGTGATCACCTCCCTCACAGCGGGACATCCGAGATCGGGATGTCCCGCGGGGTGAAACCCCCCCAAAAACCTTACCTTATCCTTCTAGACGTGCGCTCGCCCGCACCGGCCGTTCGTGACTGGCCGGCGCGGGCGCGCGCCCTGTAAGAGTGACGTGCGGGAGGCGGCGGCGGATGCTCTGTCTTGTCCGTCGCTGTCACCCGCTTTTCCGTCGGCGGGGATTGGACGGCGCGGTCACGTGGGAGCGTGGTGAGGTGAGTTTTTGGGGCTTTCTGGGGGGTTTCACACAGCGGGGCACCCCCAATTGGGGTGCCCCCCCCGAAGTGGACCAAAGCCCATGATAGTCAAAATCCTGGGTGTTGGTCCACTTTAAAAACATCTCCCTCATCCGTCCCTTCCTCTCACCACTAAAATCCTAGCGCCTGCTCTGGTCATACCCCGACTAGACCATTGCAACACCCTCCTCTGTGGCTTACCAACAAACAGACTGGCTCCCCTCCAATCTATTCAGAACTCTGCTGCTCGCCTCATCCACCTCTCCTCTTGCTTTTCCAGTGCTTCTCCTCTACGTCAGTCTCTTCACCAGCTGCCAGTCTGAGCATTCAGTTTAAAATTCAAACTCTCACCTATAAAGCTACCTCCAGCCAGGACCCTCCCTACATTTCACCCTGGTCACCTCCTCTCACTCCCGTCTTCAGGACTTCTCACGCGTCTGTAATAACGACATTGTAAAGCACTATGGAAGAAGATGGAGCTATATAAATAAATAATAATATATACAAGACCAATACAAAGAGATTCCTTAAAGGGGATCTAATCTCTATTAATAAGTATTTATTTGACCAATATGTTGTACCATGTTAGCAAATGATGTAAGCGGGAAATCCAAGGTTAAAGTAATACCATTTAATGGCTAACTCAATAAGATTGAAAATGCAAGCTTTCAAAGCAGTTCAAGCTTCTTCTTCAGGCATAATCAGACATAAGCTTATGGCTGAAGAAGAAGCTTGAACTGCTTTGAAAGCTTGCATTTACCAATTACCAATAAATGGTATTACCCTAAACTTGGATTTCCGGCTATGTGGCCAATAGAGCTATGTGGCAGAACTTTTCATCCCTTTGAGGGGGCAAGTTGTATCAGGTATGGATGTCATAGAACCAGGACCATTCCTCTTGTTCCCCAGCAGAGGGCACCAAGGTTTCCTGTGTGCTCGCATTTGCGCACTAGACATAGTAGGGCCAGTAAGCGTGTGTGCATGTGCTGTCGGCCGTAGCAGCACAATCTGTTGTTGCGGCGCAATTATGCAAGCTCATATGTGCAGCGATTTTGCGTGCGCATGCGCATTGCAAACACACGAAGCTGCGCTCGATTATGCGCATGAGCAGGGGTCTTTAAATACTGATGAGCCCTGACCTGCATTGCCAGTTGGTCTTCTCTCCTGCCTGTTCCAGTCTTCCATTCCTGTGTACCGACCCGGCTTGATTTTGACTACGCTTCTGTTCTCCTTTCGACCTCGGCTCGTTTATGACCTCGATCCAGTTCTGCCTGCCCATGACCTCGGCTCGTTTATGACCTCGATCCAGTTCTGCCTGCCCATGACCTCGGCTCGTTTATGACCTCGATCCAGTTCTGCCTGCCCATGACCTCGGCTCGTTTATGACCTCGATCCAGTTCTGCCTGCCCATGACCTCGGCTCGTTTATGACCTCGATCCAGTTCTGCCTGCCCATGACCTTGGCCTGTTACATTTTCGATCCAGTTCTGCCTGCCAACGACCTCGGCTTGTTACATCTTCAATCCAGTTCTGCCTGCCCACGACCTCGGCTTGTTACATCTTCAATCCAGTTCTGCCTGCCCATGACCTCGGCTTGTTACATCTTCGATCCAATTCTGCCTGCCCATGACCTCGGCCTGGTACATCTTCGATCCAGTTCTGCCTGCCCATGACCTCAGCCTGGTACATCTTCTAATCAGTTCTGCCTGCCCATGACCTTGGTTGGTTTACGAGTTCGATCCAGTTCTGCCTGCCCACGACTTGTCCCACGTCTCCAGTCCAGCTCTGGTCTGTCCTCTACCCAGGACTTGGCAATACCCACTCCTAGGTTGCCTGACCTGGGGCCTCCCTGCAGCCCAGCCTATCCTCACCTTTAGAGGCTTTAGTGAAAACTAGGTTGGTCCTTAGATTCCAGGCTTCCCGGTCGAGAGGTGAGCCTTTTTTTGTCTCTGCAATCAGGGTTCATACCCGGTAGTCTGACAATGAAGCAGAGGAGGTTAGCTCAAGAAGACAGGAAGGGGTTCTTTACTGTAAGGGGTGGTCAGGCTTCGGAATGTCCCAAGCAGGTGGGCAGCAGAGAAAAAAAAGGAACCAAGGTTTACCTAAATCCATTTCCACGGTATGATCCAAAATGATAATTTTTAGCATTAACCTGGGGATCTTTTGGTTGGAGGATCTGACCCAAATACCCTTTGGGTCCTGTGTTGTCTGCAAAGTTTTTGTTTTACCTTCCCATGGGCAAAAATAAAGGTGGGGGGGCAACCTCACAAATTGGATTCTGACAACTTCCCTTTAAGTCAGTAATGTGAAGGTACACAATATCTAGAAATTACAAAATAGTTTTATTCATTTATATTATGTATGTAAAATTATGTAAATTAATAAAACAATTAGCAACAATAGCACAATATGAAACCTGTGTAATTACCGCGCCGGGCATACATTTTTGTTTTCACACAAAATAAGTGTGTGGGGGGGCGGCGATGGCGGTGCTGCCCATCCATACAAAATAAATGATCCCGTCACTTCTTTTCTGCTCGCAGAGCTGGAGCAGCATTCCGGCATTTATCTTACGCTACAAAGGAATTAGGTTTAATTATGGAAGGAAGTAAATAGCCGGCGCGGCTGTAAATCAACTTCATGCCAACCTGACTTGCTCCAGAGCGCTACTGATATCAGCGGCGGCTGCTACATACACGCAGCATGGCCGGCAATATGTAGGCGCAGGAACACTGCACCCAGGTGTAGGTATGAGCGATGCGAACTTGACACCAAACCCCATAGATGTCAATATGGACTCATACTTTGGTGCTGTAAAATGGTCATTGTAAACGCTAGAGGGCTGCTGTGGGTGGACCACTTTAGGCTGCTGTGAGTGGGTTGTTTTTTTTTTTTTTATTTTGTGTATTTTTTTTTAATATTGTAAAAAAATATTTAAAAAAAACACTTATGGGTTGGGACTCCCAGAGCTAAGGGGTCAAGCAACCCGCTCTCGGCCCTATTGCATTACTAGCCCTTATGTCCTTCAACATGGTCCTGGGGCTCTTCCAGTGCTGATTACAGGCACCAGGCACTTTTGTACGCCCCTGGGTGGTGGGGGTACGGGTAATAAAGCTAGGATACCTGCAAGCCACCCGCTGGCATGTTAGGTAGGTGGCTTGCAGCTCCCCTACCCTGTGAACTAGAATTGGGGGCCATTCTAGTTCACAGTTCTAGTAATAAATAAGAGACCACACCAAAAAAATCTTTACTATTTCCAATTTAACCTATACTTACCTGTAGCTCCAGTGGTAGGATCCCTCGCCCACCTTCTTTAAAGGCAGGAGCTGTTATTCTGAACACTTCTGCCGGGATTTGGGACAACAGGGGACAACAGTCCCCGTGTGTGTTCTGCGGCCACTACCGCAGCTTCCCCCAGTGACAGCTCGTATATGCTTAGACGCGGGGCCTGTTAGTATGATCCACTGAGAAACTCCTCCTTGCTCTGCCCTCCAATGACAGTGATCCTATAAGGGCTGTCTCTGGAGGAAACTCCAGTAGGGGCGGGACTTCTTCCGATCCCTGGAGCTCTGCTGACAGCCGGAACATCCAGCTGACATCGTGTCCGGCCAGGTTCCCCCACTCACCCCCGGCCGCACTGTCAGCTGCACGTTACAGTTGTCAGTAGAGCTCCAAAGAGTGGGAGAATCACACTGTTCTGCATCCAAACTCCAAACACAGACTTCTGGGAGAAGTCTATGTCTGTGTTCAGGGACACGAACACCTTTACAGTCCGGGTACCTACACATGGGTCCTTCTTGAATATTTTGTGGGAGGAATTCACTAAACTGTGGCCAACCTTCCACTTCAGTTTCCAATTAGCATTGCAGAGATCTCCATATAAGGTACTGATTTTATTTAAAGGTGGACCAAAGACCAAAGACCAGAGAGAAATATATTGGCATAGGAGGAAAAACCTTGGGATGGACTATCTCTTCCTCCTGCAAGGACTATACCAAACAAGATGAGTCACTCTGAAAAGCCTGCCGAGAGGTCCATTATGTTACTATTATTTTTTTAAGCCAAATAGCAATTCATTAATCTTAACTGTTTTTATTGTAGTCAGTTGTATTACTTTCTAAAGCAGCCATGAGCCTTTTATTGGAATTCAGAGTGCAATGGGATGTGTGCATTGCGCTGTGGAATGGGAAAGACTCTCTAAAGAGGGTTTACTCTTCATATCTGGGGGATGACTCGTTTTGTGACACACCCAGGTAATGCTGCTTTGCTTAACCCTCCACGACCTATGCCATGCATATTAATGAGCGGCATAGAAGCCTAGTGACCAGGTAACCCCCCAAACTGCCGACTCCCCCTTATGCTGAGACAGGGAAACAAAAGGAAGGATTTTTTAAGTTGTAACCTCCACACCCTGCCTCAGCGCCAGGGGAGGGTTACCCAGTAACTGGTCCTCCATTTTATTCGAAGGGGAGCAGCAACCATCCCTGTGGCAGCTTCCCTTCAGTTGTGCGCACCCGTGCCAGCCATTCAGTTTGGCCCGCTGCGGGAGAACGCACCTGCTGAGGATGCCACTGCAGCTCATGTGCTGTTGGATCACCTGGAAAGGTAGGTTTCACTGCAATCTCAGGGTTTTACACATGCATAAATTGGGATGCCCAATAAAAAAGTTGACAATCGGCTCTAGAGTCAACTATACTCTATTTGGTGCTTGCTCCTCTTTTTCAGTGGTCCCCATGGGAAGGCGATCAGATGACTAGCGAAACATTTTCAAGAAAATAAAGCCCATCCAGTTGCCTTGATGTATATGTATGTGAAATAATACTTTTTCTACATCTGTGGGTATCTGTTGTGGAAAAACAGATTCAGACTGGCCCACAGGGCAATCCCCCCGGCTAAGGGCCATTCTGGGGGTCTTCATCACGAAAGGATAAGACATTTCTAAAGCGGAACAAAACTGGGGAATTTGACTTTCTCAGGTTTTGTTCCATTTCCCTGGGGCATCCCTAGAAACCCCAGAACAACTCACCATATCCTCATACTTATGATGCATGCACAGCCAATCTGTTGTTCTTATCTGTTGTGTTTATTTTAGTCGGCAAATGGCTCTCATTGACTTCAATGGGAAGTACGTTGCGGCATCCCCTGCGACGCGCACATGCTCCTGCCCCAGCCTAAATGGCACGCCAACAGCCCAAAGGATGTGGAGGGAAACCATGAGAGCCGGTTGCCAAATAACAATGTCACGGCAGACAGCTCTCATTGGCTGAGAGCCGGCACATGCGCCATTGGACCAGGGAAAGGTAAGTGATTTCACACAGTGAGACACCTCGATTTAGGATGCCCCCCAGGGAAAACCAGCAGCTGGCCCTGTAATCTAAAAGATTCCAGGGCGGCTGTGGGTGGGTTTTGTTCCGCTTTAAAGCGGACCTTCACCCTGAATAAAAGCATATCTTATATGTTTCCCCCACCCTGTACATACAGATTGCTCACATTAATCCGGACCTTCACCCTGAATAAGAGCCTATCTTATATGTTTCCCCCACCCTGTACATACAGATTGCCCACATTAAAAATCATCCTACCTGCATCTGCTGCATGTTATGAGCCTTTAAACATCCAAGATGGCGGCTCATAGAGCATCAGGCAGCCTGCAAACAGGAAGTGTCATCTGACTGTGTCTGTCTGCATTCTGGGATTGCTGACCTTTTCCTTACCCCAGCTCTGCTCTGTCTGTGCAAAGCACAGCTATAACCCGCCCCCTGTACTTTATCCCTCTCTCCTCTCCTAAGTAAGTGTGATGCTTCTGAGTCAAGATGGCGGCGTCTGTATCCTAGCGTCCTGAACAGAGTTACAGCCCAGTAGGGGAAAGAATAATAAATAAGTGACTAAAAACGTAAAATATATTCATTTTAGATGCTGGGGAATAGTTATTTAAAGTGGACCAACACCCAGGATTTTCACTATCCTGGGTTTTGGTCCACTTCTGCGGGGCACCCCGCTCGGTGAAACCCAGAACGCCCCAAAAAACTCACCTCACCCTGCTCCTACGTGAGCGCTCGTCCAATCAGAGCGCTCAGAGCCGCTGTGGTATGGACGGACAAGCGACGGACAACCACAGCGGCTCTGAGCGCGCTGGAGGCCGCCTCTTGCGCTTCCTTCTAACAGGGAGCGTTCCTGCGCCGGCCGTTTGTGAATGGTGCGCGCCCTGCTAGAGGGAAGCGCGAGAGGCGGCCGCGGGCCACGCATGCGCCGTTGGAACGGGGAGAACGTAAGGTTTGTGGGGGTCCTGGGGGTTTCACACAGCGGGATTTCGGATGCCCCGCGGGGAGGGAGCTGATCGGCCCGGGAATCTTATAGATTCCCGGGCCGATCCCCCCTGGGTGTTGGTCCACTTTAAGGGTTTGGGCTTTTCATAAAAGCACGCTGAAGGTCCGCTTTAAGTCCTGTTCACAGCCCCAATGCTCAGCTCATACTGCAGAGAGAGTAATCATCATTTTTCCATGACCGGACCAGCAGGCAGCCCTGGATGTCTCTGTTTCACAGCAGGAGAGCACAGCTTATCCCCTCTCAGTAGGAATTCACTGTCGGGCGGGCCCCTGGACTTAGCTCTAGTGATGAGGTCCAACACTGCGAAAACGCCAAATCCTCCAATCAGGAGCCACCCAAAATCTTCCTCTCGCATTGCCTGACCTTGTTGTTCTCAGCAAATTCAGGAACCTCGGCAAGACCTTGCCGGATAAATTGGCCATGTAGCATTAGCATGACGGATGACGGAGAGAAACGATACCCGAAGCATAAAATTGCTTTAATTGACTATAAGTCACTCGCTTAACTGCTCCGTATGGCGCAAAAAAAGATTTTCTTTCTTCCGAATCGCCCGGCCGCCATTTTTAATTGTCACCGGGACTGATGGTTTTATCACTAGCATGATGGTGGAGCCCATAAATATGAAAGAGTGGAGTCCTCTTTAAGGTGCTCTCCGGCGGATCGATGGCACCCAGGGGGGAGAATGGAGGCCTCTCCGCAGCTGTCGCACTCTTTTCTTCCTCGCTGGCCCTCCGGTGATCTATCGGACGCGACACGTCATTAGTCATTGTCATTATTCCACCGAGTAAATAAACCTCGAGACACCGGCGGCCGGCACATCTGTCCCCCGCCATCACCGGGAATAACCTTTGTCTCGGGGAGTCGCAGTAGGTCACTTGCGTATTCATTACAGCTGATACTGTCATGGGCCGTGGGTGCACCCCTGGGCAAGGCCACGACTCTAGGAAACAACTTCAGGCCACAGTTACCCCAAAGGGCACTTCACTCCACTGTCACTGGTAAATGCGCTAAATTGCCTCTTTACTACTCATAGCTCACTCCTATATATCAGTCAAAGGGTTAAACCAGACCTTCATCATGATTTAATGAAAAGCCCAAACCCTTAAAAACTATTCCCCAGCATCTAAAATTAATATATTTTAAGTTTTTAGTCACTTACTTATTTCTCTTTCCCCCCCTGGCCTTCAACTCTTTTCAGGACTCTAGGATACAGGCGCCGCCATCTTGAATCAGAAGCATCACATACCGAGGAGAGGAGAGCGGGATAAAGAACAGGGGGCGGTGTTATAGCTGTGCTTTGCACAGACAGAGCAGAGCTGGGGGTCAGGGAAAGGACAGCAATCCCAGAATGCAGAGCGACACAGTCAGACGACACTTCCTGTTTGCAGGCTGCCTGATGCATGCCTCCCAACTGTCCCGATTTTCCCGGGATTGTCCCGATTTTTCAACAAAATCCCGTGGTCCCGGACCGTTAGCAAGTGTCCCGGGACGCCCTGCGCTGTGGCGGTGTGCCCAGTGCCGCAACGACGCCGGCGTCTTCAGTATAAACACTGGCCGGCGCGAAGATACTGGCTTGCGGGTGAGCGCGCAGGGGGCGGCGCGCGGGGGGGCTGGGTTGGGGATAAAAAAAACTTACGCAGGCTGGCATGCAGGGGTGAAGGCATTGCTGGAGGATCGGAGCTGGAGGGCGTGACAGGGGGTGTGGTCGGGGCGTGACATGGTCACGGCCGGGGGCGTGGCTTGTCCCACTTTCACATTTTCAGAAGTTGGGAGGTATGCCTGATGCTCCACGAGCCGCCATCTTGGATGTTTAAAGGCTGTACAGGGTGTGGGAAACATATATGATAGGCTCTTATTCAGGGTGAAGGTCCGCTTTAAAGTGGACCAAAACAAAATCTATAAGATTCCTGGGCTGATCGATTCCCTCCCACCCGGGGCATCCAGAATCGGGATGCCCCGCTGTGTGAAACCCCCCCAGGTCGCCCCATACACTTACCTTGTTTCCCGGTCCAACGCCGCATGCGCGAGCTGCTTCTCCACTATCCCTCTAGCACCATTTGTCAATGGCCATCGTGGGCACTCTCCCTGTTAGAGGGAGGCGGTGGATGCGCTCAGAGCCGTTGGCCTTAGACGAAGCCTTCACGATGTGACCTCAGCAGCTCCGAGCATGCTGATTGGACGAGCGGCCGCGCATGCGCCATAGGAACGGGAAGAGCTAAGTTGACTTCGGGCGATCTGCAGGGTTTCACACAGTGGGGTTCAAAATCTGGGTTTTGGTCCACTTTAAATAAGGCTGCTCTCTGCTTGCCCTATGCTGGCTGTCAGGGGGCGACATCTTTCATTCCTCAGCACTTTGCATTCTCTGATAAACCCAATTAATCTTCATTGCCTCTGCAGTTTCTTTTTTCACCATCTCTGAAAAGAATCTACTTCTGAAGGGACCCTTACATTGAAACATGCATAGATGAGTCATCATCTGCGGCTGGGGCCCTGCAGAAAGGAGTTTCATATTAAGTAAAACTTTTCCTTGCTTGCATCCAATTAAATGTCAATCACATAAACTAAGGGTCATTTTGACACTGCATTTCCATCGATAGCAATGCCATACCTTCCAACTTTTCAGGTTGGGAAAGAGGGACAATTAGTAAATTAGGCCACGCTCCCTCACTTTGAATAGGCAAATTAATCATTTAATGATGCAGATCTGCATGTTACACCTCAAAGAGGTACAAAGGAGAACAACGAGAGACAGGGGGACATGGACTCAAAAGAGGGATGGTCCCTCCAAATCAGGGACACTTGGGAGTTATGACTGCACAATGCAGCGCAACACACTTTTGTGTACTGCACTATGGCTCCTTTAATGGGAGAACTGTGGTGGTATCAAGCTCAAAGCAGCAGTGGGATGCCATTGAGGAAAAGAAGGTAGTGGGAGCCCAGCCTCTAGGAGAAGAAGGCAGTGTGTGCCCGGCCTCGAGAAGAAGAAGGCAGTGGGGGCCTGGCAACGAGAAGAAGAAGGCAGTGGGGGCCTGGCAACGAGAAGAAGAAGGCAGTGTGTGCCCGGCCTCGAAAAGAAGAAGGCAGTGGGGTCTTGGCACAGAGAAGAAGAAGGCAGTGGAGGCCTGGCATCCAGAAGAAGAAGGCTGTGGGGTCCTGGCATAGAGAAGAAGAAGGCAGTGGGGGTCTGGCATCGAGAAGAAGAAGGCAGTGGGGGCCTGGCATCCAGAAGAAGAAGGCTGTGGGGTCCTGGCATCGAGAAGAGGAAGGCATTGGGGTCCTGGCATTGAGAAGAAGAAGGCAGTGGGGTCCTGGCATTGAGAAGAAGAAGGCAGTGTGTGCCCGGCCTCGAGAAGAAGAAGGCAGTGGGGTCCTGGCATAGAGAAGAAGAAGGCAGTGGGGTCTTGGCATCGAGAAGAAGAAGGCAGTGGAGGCCTGGCATCCAGAAGAAGAAGGCTGTGGGGTCCTGGCATCGAGAAGAAGAAGGCATTCGGGTCCTGGCATTGAGAAGAAGAAGGCAGTGGAGGCCTGGCATCCAGAAGAAGAAGGCTGTGGGGTCCTGGCATCGAGAAGAGGAAGGCATTGGGGTCCTGGCATTCAGAAGAAGAAGGCAGTGGGGTCCTGGCATTGAGAAGAAGAAGGCAGTGTGTGCCCGGCCTCGAGAAGAAGAAGGCAGTGGGGTCCTGGCATAGAGAAGAAGAAGGCAGTGGGGTCTTGGCATCGAGAAGAAGAAGGCAGTGGAGGCCTGGCATCCAGAAGAAGAAGGCTGTGGGGTCCTGGCATAGAGAAGAAGAAGGCAGTGGAGGCCTGGCATCCAGAAGAAGAAGGCTGTGGGGTCCTGGCATCCAGAAGAAGAAGGCTGTGGGGTCCTGGCATCCAGAAGAAGAAGGCTGCGGGGGCCTGGCATCGAGAAGAAGAAGACAGTGGAGGCCTGGCATCCAGAAGAAGAAGGCTGTGGGGTCCTGGCATCCAGAAGAAGAAGGCTGTGGGGTCCTGGCATCCAGAAGAAGAAGGCTGTGGGGTCCTGGCATCCAGAAGAAGAAGGCAGTGGGGGCCTGGCATCAAGAAGAAGAAGGCTGTGGGGTCCTGGCATCGAGAAGAAGAAGGCTGTGGGGGCCTGGCATGGAGAAGAAGAAGGCTGTGGGGTCCTGGCATTGGGAAGAAGAAGCCTGTGGGGTCCTGGCATCGAGAAGAAGAAGGCAGCGGGGGCCTGGAATCGAGAAGAAGAAGGCTGTGGGGTCCTGGCATCGAGAAGAAGAAGGCAGTGGGGTCCTGGCATCGAGAAGAAGAAGGCTGTGGGGTCCTGGCATAGAGAAGAAGAAGGCAGTGGAGGCCTGGCATCGGGAAGAAGAAGCCTGTGGGGTCCTGGCATCGAGAAGAAGAAGGCTGTGGGGTCCTAGCATAGAGAAGAAGAAGGCAGTGGGGGCCTGGCATAGAGAAGAAGAAGGCAGTGGGGGCCTGGCATCGGGAAGAAGAAGGCTGTGGGGGTCTGGCATCGAGAAGAAGAAGGCTGTGGGGTCCTGGCATAGAGAAGAAGAAGGCAGTGGGGGCCTGGCATCGAGAAGAAGAAGGCTGTGGGGGCCTGGCATCGAGAAGAAGAAAGCTGTGGGGGCCTGGCACCACGAAGATGAAGGCTGTGGGGTCCTGGCATCGAGAAGAAGGCAGTGGGGGCCTGGCATCCAGAAGAAGAAGGCTGTGGGGTCCTGGCATAGAGAAGAAGAAGGCAGTGGGGGCCTGGCATCGAGAAGAAGAAGGCAGTGGGGTCCTGGCATAGAGAAGAAGAATGCAGTGGAGGCCTGGCATCGGGAAAAAGAAGCCTGTGGGGTCCTGGCATCGAGAAGAAGAAGGCTGTGGGGTCCTGGCATCGAGAAGAAGAAGGCTGTGGGGTCCTGGCATAGAGAAGAAGAAGGCAGTGGAGGCCTGGCATCGGGAAGAAGAAGCCTGTGGGGTCCTGGCATCGAGAAGAAGGCTGTGGGGTCCTGGCATTGAAAAGAAGAAGGCAGTGGGGGTCTGGCATAGAGAAGAAGAAGGCAGTGGGGGCCTGGCATTGAAAAGAAGAAGGCAGTGGGGGTCTGGCATCGAGAAGAAGATGGCTGTGGGGTCCTGGCATCGAGAAGAAGAAGGCTGTGGGGGCCTGGCATCGAGTAGAAGAAGGCTGTGGGGTCCTGGCATCGAGAAGAAGAAGGCAGTAGGGGCCTGGCATCGAGAAGAAGAAGCCTGTGGGGTCCTGGCATCGAGAAGAAGAAGGCAGCGGGGGCCTGGAATCGAAAAGAAGAAGGCTGTGGGGGCCTGGCATCGAGAAGGAGAAGGCAGTGGAGGCCTGGCATCGGGAAGAAGAAGCCTGTGGGGTCCTGGCATCGAGAAGAAGAAGGCAGTGGGGGCCTGTCATCGAGAAGAAGAAGGCTGTGGGGGCCTGGCATCGAGTAGAAGAAGGCTGTGGGGTCCTGGCATCGAGAAGAAGAAGGCAGTAGGGGCCTGGCATAGAGAAGAAGAAGCCTGTGGGGTCCTGGCATCGAGAAGAAGAAGGCAGCGGGGGCCTGGCATCGAGAAGAAGAAGGCAGCGGGGGCCTGGAATCGAGAAGAAGAAGCCTGTGGGGTCCTGGCATCGAGAAGAAGAAGGCAGTGGGGTCCTGGCATAGAGAAGAAGAAGGCAGTGGAGGCCTGGCATCGGGAAGAAGAAGCCTGTGGGGTCCTGGCATCGAGAAGAAGAAGGCAGTGGGGGCCTGTCATCGAGAAGAAGAAGGCTGTGGGGTCCTGGCATAGAGAAGAAGAAGGCTGTGGGGTCCTGGCATAGAGAAGAAGAAGGCAGTGGGGGCCTGGCATTGAAAAGAAGAAGGCAGTGGGGGTCTGGCATCGAGAAGAAGAAAGCTGTGGGGGCCTGGCACCACGAAGATGAAGGCTGTGGGGTCCTGGCATCGAGAAGAAGGCAGTGGGGGCCTGGCATCCAGAAGAAGAAGGCTGTGGGGTCCTGGCATAGAGAAGAAGAAGGCAGTGGGGGCCTGGCATCGAGAAGAAGAAGGCAGTGGGGTCCTGGCATAGAGAAGAAGAAGGCAGTGGAGGCCTGGCATCGGGAAGAAGAAGCCTGTGGGGTCCTGGCATCGAGAAGAAGAAGGCTGTGGGGTCCTGGCATAGAGAAGAAGAAGGCAGTGGAGGCCTGGCATCGGGAAGAAGAAGCCTGTGGGGTCCTGGCATCGAGAAGAAGGCTGTGGGGTCCTGGCATAGAGAAGAAGAAGGCAGTGGGGGCCTGTCATCGAGAAGAAGAAGGCTGTGGGGTCCTGGCATAGAGAAGAAGATGGCAGTGGGGGCCTGGCATCGAGAAGAAGAAGGCTGTGGGGTCCTGGCATCGAGAAGAAGAAGGCAGTGGGGGCCTGGCATCGAGAAGAAGAAGGCAGTGGGGCCTGGCATCGAGAATAAGAAGGCAGTGGGGCCTGGCATCGATAATAAGAAGGCAGTGGGGGCCTGGCATCGAGAATAAGAAGGCAGTGGGGCCTGGCATCGAGAATAAGAAGGCAGTGGGGCCTGGCATCGATAATAAGAAGGCAGTGGGGGCCTGGCATCGAGAATAAGAAGGCAGTGGGGGCCTGGCATCGAGAAGAAGAAGGCAGTGGGGGCCTGGCATCGAGAAGAAGAAGGCAGTGGGGGCCTGGCATCGAGAAGAAGAAGGCAGTGGGGGCCTGGCATCGAGAAGAAGAAGGCAGTGGGGCCTGGCATCGAGAAGAATTGGAGCACTTTTTGACTAAACTTCCGCTTTAATACCTCAACACATTGTGCTACATGTGCTGCATGGGTTATTGTTAGTTAGTTGGGGTGGGCAAAATAATTCAGCGTCTGCATCTGTCCTGACAAGAAATGTAGTGGCATCAATAATAAGAAGGCAGTGGGGGCCTGGCATCGAGAAGAAGAAGGCAGTGGGGGTCTGGCATCGAGAAGAAGAAGGCTGTGGGGTCCTGGCATCGAGAAGAAGAAGGCTGTGGGGTCCTGGCATAGAGAAGAAGAAGGCTGTGGGGTCCTGGCATCGAGAAGAAGAAGGCTGTGGGGTCCTGGCATCGAGAAGAAGAAGGCAGTGGGGGCCTGGCATCGAGAAGAAGAAGGCAGTGGGGGCCTGGCATCGAGAATAAGAAGGCAGTGGGGCCTGGCATCGAGAATAAGAAGGCAGTGGGGCCTGGCATCGATAATAAGAAGGCAGTGGGGGTCTGGCATCAATAATAAGAAGGCAGTGGGGGCCTGGCATCGAGAATAAGAAGGCAGTGGGGGTCTGGCATCAATAATAAGAAGGCAGTGGGGGCCTGGCATCGAGAAGAAGAAGGCAGTAGGGGCCTGGCATCGAGAAGAAGAAGCCTGTGGGGTCCTGGCATCGAGAAGAAGAAGGCAGCGGGGGCCTGGAATCGAGAAGAAGAAGGCTGTGGGGGCCTGGCATCGAGAAGGAGAAGGCAGTGGGGTCCTGGCATAGAGAAGAAGAAGGCAGTGGAGGCCTGGCATCGGGAAGAAGAAGCCTGTGGGGTCCTGGCATCGAGAAGAAGAAGGCAGTGGGGGCCTGTCATCGAGAAGAAGAAGGCTGTGGGGGCCTGGCATCGAGTAGAAGAAGGCTGTGGGGTCCTGGCATCGAGAAGAAGAAGGCAGTAGGGGCCTGGCATAGAGAAGAAGAAGCCTGTGGGGTCCTGGCATCGAGAAGAAGAAGGCAGCGGGGGCCTGGCATGGAGAAGAAGAAGGCAGCGGGGGCCTGGAATCGAGAAGAAGAAGCCTGTGGGGTCCTGGCATCGAGAAGAAGAAGGCAGTGGGGTCCTGGCATAGAGAAGAAGAAGGCAGTGGAGGCCTGGCATCGGGAAGAAGAAGCCTGTGGGGTCCTGGCATCGAGAAGAAGAAGGCAGTGGAGGCCTGGCATCGGGAAGAAGAAGCCTGTGGAGGCCTGTCATCGAGAAGAAGAAGGCTGTGGGGTCCTGGCATAGAGAAGAAGAAGGCTGTGGGGTCCTGGCATAGAGAAGAAGAAGGCAGTGGGGCCTGGCATTGAAAAGAAGAAGGCAGTGGGGGTCTGGCATCGAGAAGAAGAAAGCAGTGGGGGCCTGGCACCACGAAGATGAAGGCTGTGGGGTCCTGGCATCGAGAAGAAGGCAGTGGGGGCCTGGCATCCAGAAGAAGAAGGCTGTGGGGTCCTGGCATAGAGAAGAAGAAGGCAGTGGGGGCCTGGCATCGAGAAGAAGAAGGCAGTGGGGTCCTGGCATAGAGAAGAAGAAGGCAGTGGAGGCCTGGCATCGGGAAGAAGAAGCCTGTGGGGTCCTGGCATCGAGAAGAAGAAGGCTGTGGGGTCCTGGCATAGAGAAGAAGAAGGCAGTGGAGGCCTGGCATCGGGAAGAAGAAGCCTGTGGGGTCCTGGCATCGAGAAGAAGGCTGTGGGGTCCTGGCATAGAGAAGAAGAAGGCAGTGGGGGCCTGTCATCGAGAAGAAGATGGCTGTGGGGTCCTGGCATAGAGAAGAAGAAGGCAGTGGGGGCCTGGCATTGAAAAGAAGAAGGCAGTGGGGGTCTGGCATCGAGAAGAAGAAAGCTGTGGGGGCCTGGCACCACGAAGATGAAGGCTGTGGGGTCCTGGCATCGAGAAGAAGAAGGCAGTGGGGGCCTGGCATCGAGAAGAAGAAGGCAGTGGGGCCTGGCATCGAGAATAAGAAGGCAGTGGGGCCTGGCATCGATAATAAGAAGGCAGTGGGGGTCTGGCATCAATAATAAGAAGGCAGTGGGGGCCTGGCATCGAGAATAAGAAGGCAGTGGGGGCCTGGCATCGAGAAGAAGAAGGCAGTGGGGGTCTGGCATCGAGAAGAAGATGGCTGTGGGGTCCTGGCATAGAGAAGAAGAAGGCAGTGGGGGCCTGGCATCGAGAAGAAGAAGGCTGTGGGGTCCTGGCATCGAGAAGAAGAAGGCAGTGGGGGCCTGGCATCGAGAAGAAGAAGGCAGTGGGGGCCTGGCATCGAGAATAAGAAGGCAGTGGGGCCTGGCATCGGGAATAAGAAGGCAGTGGGGCCTGGCATCGATAATAAGAAGGCAGTGGGGGTCTGGCATCAATAATAAGAAGGCAGTGGGGGCCTGGCATCGAGAATAAGAAGGCAGTGGGGGCCTGGCATCGAGAAGAAGAAGGCAGTGGGGGTCTGGCATCGATAATAAGAAGGCAGTGGGGGCCTGGCATCGAGAATAAGAAGGCAGTGGGGGCCTGGCATCGAGAATAAGAAGGCAGTGGGGCCTGGCATCGATAATAAGAAGGCAGTGGGGGCCTGGCATCGAGAATAAGAAGGCAGTGGGGGCCTGGCATCGAGAAGAAGAAGGCAGTGGGGGCCTGGCATCGAGAAGAATTGGAGCACTTTTTGACTAAACTTCCGCTTTAATACCTCAACACATTGTGCTACATGTGCTGCATGGGTTATTGTTAGTTAGTTGGGGTGGGCAAAATAATTCAGCGTCTGCATCTGTCCTGACAAGAAATGTAGTGTCTACATATCTCCCCAGGCCAAAATAATTTTGTGGTTACCCCTGTGCAAAACAATCTGTATCTGTCCTGGCCAAAACAATTCAGCATTTGTATCTGTCTTTATCTGTCCTTGGCAAAAAAAATCCAGCATCTGTATCTGTCCTGGGCAAAAATAATTCAGCATCTGTATCTGTCCTGGGTAAAACAATTCAGCTTCTGTATCTGTCCTGGGCAAAACAATTCTGCATCTGTCCTGGGCAAAACAATTCAGCATCTGTATCTGTCCTGGACAAAACAATTCGGCATCTGTATCTGTCCTGGGCAAAACAATTTAGCATCTGTATCTGTCCTGGGCAAAACAATTCAGCATCTGTATCTTTCCTGGAAACACAATTCAGCATCTGTATCTGTCCTGGGCAAAACAAATCAGCATTTGTATCTGTCCTGGTCAAAACAATTCAGCATCTGTATCTGTCCTGGGCAAAACAATTCAGCATTTGTATCTGTCCTGGTCAAAACAATTCAGCATTTGTATCTGTCCTGGTCAAAACAATTCAGCATCTGTATCTGTCCTGGACAAAAAATTCAGCATCTGTATCTGTCCTGGACAAAACAAATTAGCAACTGTATCTGTCCTGGTCAAAACAATTCCGCAGCTGTATCTGTCCTGGGCAAAACAATTCAGCATTTGTATCTGTCCTGGGCAAAACAATTCAGCATCTGTATCTGTCCTGGACAAAAAATTCAGCATCTGTATCTGTCCTGGGCAAAACAATTCAGCATCTGTATCTGTCCTGGGCAAAATGATTGAGCATTTGTATATGTCCTGGGCAAAATGATTCAGCCTCTGTATCTGTCCTGGACAAAAAATTCAGCATCTTTATCTGTCCTGGGCAAAATGATTCAGCATCTGTATCTGTCCTGGGCAAAACAAACTAGCAACTTTATCTGTCCTGGGCAAAACAATTCAGCATCTGTATCTTTCCTGGGCAAAACAATTCAGCATCTGTATCTTTCCTGGGCAAAACTATTCGGCTTCTGTATCTGTCCTGGACAAAACAATTCAGCATCTGTATCTGTCCTGAGCAAAATAATTCTGTGGTTACTCTTGGCAAAATATTTCAGCGTCTGTACCTGCCCCTGGCAGAGTATTTCAGTGCCTGTCTGCATCTTCCCTGGGCATAATTATGTGTTTTTAGGCATACATTTTATGGTCATTTTAGCATTTTGTTAATAATAACCGACCCTTTGCAGACAACTATAATGCTGATGTGGGCCTCAGTAAAAATGAGTTTGACACCCCTGCTATATATATTCTGGCACAGTGAGGCCGCCATCTAGTGGCAGTGTGTCGGAATGGCATAAATCCAACTGTATAAAGAACATCGGCAACAATATATAAAAAATACTAGTGTGTGCAGGTAGGAAGGGGGAAGACTTACCCTTTTTTGGATCAGGTTGTGAGTCTGCTTTAAAGAGGAACAACCACCTTCCTAGAATCTGTAAGACTCTGGTAGGGCTGGTGGTGTCCCTCTTTATGAGGTACAGTCATGGATTGAATGACCTGCAGGACCTCTCCAGATTCCCAAATAGGGTCCGACCACTGACTGGTTGACCACCTGCGCATGCGCCCTGGGATCACTGACAGGTGAGTTTTTGCCAACCAATCTGTGGGATATACACAGTGGGCCATTTTTAATCCAATTTATCCATAGTCTTAGGACTACTTTGTCATTTAAAGTAAAACAAAAGTGGCCCTGGAGTCTTCAAGGCTTTCTGATTTCCTCTCCCTGATGCATCCTGATTTGCTGTATGAAACCCCCAAATCGGTGCTGAAACTTACCTATCCACCAATTCGGCTACGGCCGGACTACGATATACCTTTAGCCATGTGTGTGCCCGCGAAAGGCATTTGTGAATGGTTGGCACCAGTATGCCTCCAGCTAGAGGCTAGCAGGCATATGGCCATAAGCATGCTTGACTCCATTTGGTTCTCAACCGATGTGATGGCTCATTGGCTAAATTAAGTTGACTAGAGACGTGCGCTGATTGGCTGTGCGTCTGTGCATGTGCCGTTGGATCAGTGACATTTATTGGTGATCATGGGGGTTTTACGTAGCGGGGTATCCAAAATAGGGATGCCCCAGAAAAAAGTACCAAAATCTAGGGTTTTGGACTACTTTTAGTATATATATATATATATATATATATATATTATCTTCTTAGATCTTTCTCACCCTGAAAAGTTGGAAGATATGCTATAACATTGGGGGCTGGGGGTTCCTTGACTTGTGGGTACAGTGGGGCTTGGTACAGGGGACTGTATACAATATATATATATATATATATATATCTATATATATATATATAGACACACAGTGCAGGTAAGTCAAGTATAGACAGTGACAATAACTGCTACAAGAATAGTAAGGGAGAGGCAGTTGCTATGGCAACACATTATTCTGTTTCAATGGCAAGCTTCTCACAATGGCAGCATCTCATCATTATGCACCTCGTTAGTGAGCCGAGCTTTGTTAGAAAGGTCTATCAGTGCACATCAAAGACCCCGAAACTTCTCTGTGATGGGCTGTTGACCTATTTGTTTGCAGACAGCACTTGTGGTGTTGCTTTATAAAAAAAAAAAAAAAAGCAGGGGGAACATTGCCCTCTGCAGGCTGGAGAGAGATGTCAAAGCGGTGAGGGTGAGAGGATGGAGCAGAGGGTGGGAGGGTGGTGCAGAGGGTGGGAGGATGGAGCAGAGGGTGGGAGGGTGGTGCAGAGGGTGGGAGGGTGGTGCAGAGGGTGGGAGGGTGGTGTAGAGGGTGGGAGGATGGAGCAGAGGGTGGGAGGATGGAGCAGAGGGTGGGAGGGTGGTGCAGAGGGTGGGAGGATGGAGCAGAGGGTGGGAGGGTGGTGCAGAGGGTGGGAGGGTGGTGCAGAGGGTGGGAGGGTGGTGTAGAGGGTGGGAGGATGGAGCAGAGGGTGGGAGGATGGAGCAGAGGGTGGGAGGGTGGTGCAGAGGGTGGGAGGATGGAGCAGAGGGTGGGAGGATGGAGCAGAGGGTGGGAGGGTGGTGCAGAGGGTGGGAGGATGGAGCAGAGGGTGGGAGGATGGAGCAGAGGGTGGGAGGATGGAGCAGAGGGTGGGAGGATGGAGCAGAGAGTGGGAGGATGGAGCAGAGGGTGGGGGGATGGAGCAGAGGGTGGAGCTGAGGGTTGGAGGACGGAGCAGAGGGTGGGAGGGTGGTGTAGAGGGTGGGAGGGTGGTGTAGAGGGTGGGAGGATGGAGCAGAGGGAGGGAGGGTGGAGCAGAGGGTGGGAGGGTGGCGCAGATAGTGGGGGGATGGAGGGAGGATGGAGCAGAGGGAGGGAGGGTGGAGCAGAGGGTGGGGGGATGGAGCAGAGGGTGGGGGGATGGAGCAGAGGGTGGGGGGATGGAGCAGAGTGTGGGAGGATGGAGCAGAGGGTGGGGGGATGGAGCAGAGGGTGGGGGGATGGAGCAGAGGGTGGGGGGATGGAGCAGAGGGTGGGGGGATGGAGCAGAGTGTGGAAGGATGGAGCAGAGGGTGGGAGGATGGAGCAGAGGGTGAAGGGATGGAGCAGAGGGTGGTGCAGAGGGTGGGAGGATGGAGCAGAGGATGGAGCAGAGGGTGGAGCTGAGGGTGGAGCAGAGGGTGGGAGGGTGGCACAGAGGGAGGGAGGGTGGAGCAGAGGGTGGGAGGATGGAGCAGAGGGTGGGAGGATGGAGCAGAGGATGAGAGGGTGGTGCAGGGGGTGGGAGGATGGAGCAGAGGGTGAAGGGATAGAGCAGAGGGTGGGAGGGTGATGCAGAGAGTGGTGCAGAGGGTGGGAGGATGGTGCAGAGGGTGAGGGGGTTGCAGAGGGTGGTGGAGGTGAGGGAAGGTGGTGCAGAGGATGGAGCAGAGAGTAGGAGGGTGGAGCAGAGGGTGGGAGGGTTGTGCAAATGGAGAGGGTCAGAGGATGGTGCAGAGGGTGGGAGGAGGGAAGCGGCGAGGGTGGGAGGGAGGTGCAGAGAGGGGCAGGGAGGTGTGAGGGTGGAAGGTGGGTGCTGAGGGTGGGAGGGAGGTAGACGAAGAGCGTGGGAGGGAGGTGCAGAGGGTGGGAGGTTGGCAAGGGGATGGGAGGCAAGAGGTGAAGGTGGGATGAGGGAAGTGGTGAGGTTGGGAGGATGGCACAGAGGATCAGAGGGAGGAACAGAGGATAGAAGGTTGAGGAGGGTGGGAGTGAGTGCAGGGGTTGGGAGTATGGAGCAGAGGGTTGGAGGTTGGCGCGGAGAGTAAGAAATTGGCACAGGGGGTGGAAAGGAATTGGTGAGGGTGGGAGGATGCTGCAAAGGGTGGAAGGGTGGTGCAGTGGGGGGCAAGGTAAGGGTTTCTTTTCTTTGTAACCCCCCCTGTCCTGCCTCAGTTCCAGAGAAGGGTGGCATGGCAGGGAGTTACCCAAAAATTGGACTTCCACTGTAAAGAGGAGCAAACCTCCCTGAATCTATAAGACCGTCTGCCGTCTCCCTCTTTATGAGGCATTTCGAATTGGGATGCCCTGCTGTGTGTAAACCCCCAGCTCGCCCTTTACTCACCTTTTCTGGATCCCTCGTTGCATCCTTGCGCTTCGGTCGTATCCCCAGCATACCTCTACCTGTGACATGCACCTGCACCAGGCCCTTTTGAATGGCCAGCGTGCCTGGTGTAGGTACATGTCCGAGATAGAGGTATGCTCACCCTATTCAGATTTCCTTGCCGCTCTAAAGCAAGCTCCTGGCTGAGCATCCGATGTGGGAAACAGGAAAAGGTGAGTTTTTGGCAGTCAGGGGATACACACAGTGGAGCATCCCAAATAGAGATGCACCACCAGGCAGAAACAAAACCCCAAAAAGTGAAATTCCTGGGTTTTGTTCCTCTATAACTGATAAAGTTTCCCAAATTGGGAATTGTAAAGTTATGTTATAAAGAAAATAGTATTTTAGTATGAATGACAGTAACGTGTGTGTGTGTGTGTCAGGGCCGGCCTTAGAGTAAGTGTCACCCTCCACCAGCGACCAGCCTGGAATCCAAAAGATTTCAGGGCCTGCCAGTGGCTGTCCCTCCTGGGGCATCCCGAACCAGGATTCCCCCCTTGGTGAAGCCCCAAGGTGGCTGTTCTCCGGTCCTTTGGGCAAACGGCTCTGTTTTTTTACAATGGGAAGTGTGCGCTGCCGCATCCCCTGCAACTCCGGCGGTGTGTGCGTGCTCCCGCTCCAGCCATTCAGATAGGTGGGGACGTGCATGCTGCCGGGGATGCGGCAAAACATGCTCCCCATTGAAGGCAGTTAAAGTGGACTAAAACCCATGGCGATTGTATAGATTCCTGGCCCGATCGATTCCCTCCCCCCCCGGGCATCCAAAATCGGGATGCCCTGCTGTGTGAAACCATCTAGGTCGCCCCATACACTTACCTTCTTTTCCGGTCCAACGACACATGCGCGAGCTGTTTCTGCATCCCCGCCATCCCTCTAGCAGGGCAGGCATATGTGAATGGCCGGCACAGGCACGCTCCCTATTAGAGGGTAGCGGAGGATGCGGCTGTCAGCGTCCTCTTAGACGTGCTGATGTGAACGGATCCGAGCGCGCTGATTGGACGAGTGGCTGTGCATGCGCCGTAGGACTGGGAAGCGGTGAGTTTGTTTTGGCGACCTGGGGGGGTTTGACACAGCGGGGCATCCCCCATCAGGGGCAAGAACCAAAACCCAGGATAGTCATAATCCTGGATTTTGGTCCACTTCAAAGCCCTTTGTTAAATGATGTAATCAAGGCAAATGGCTCTGATTGGACAAGAGCCTGTGCATGCGCCGCTGGACCAATGAGAGGTGAGTTTTACTGGGCGAACCGGGCAATTTCAAACAGCAGGGCATATCAATTCGGGATGCCCCAGTGACATGGAACAAAACCCGGGAATTCCCAGGTTTTGTTCCTCTTTCAGGATTGTGGGACCACACACCCCAAAGCTGGGCCATGGTGAGTATATATTATATATGAATATGTAATTTGGATATTTTTTATGTATTCGATTTACATACCTCCCAACTTTTCAGGGTGGGAAAGAGGGACATTTGTTAAATTAGGCCACGCCCCCCTCACCGGGAGGGGGGGGATAGGAGATAGAGTGTAACAGTTACAACACTAGAAACACTTTGGGGGTTATTCATGAATGGATAGCACCAGGTAGCGCCTCATAGTGGCAGGCAGTGTCTGGTGAATGGCGGGGCTGTACGCAAAACCACATTTAAGAAAGCGAATCTGGTGAGCGCCTCTAACAGCGCCATGTAGCGTCACATGTATTATTACAGGCTGCTCAGCGTATAGCGCCGGCGTTTTTGGCTTCCAGAGAGCCAGGTATTACCTTTCGCTCAGTGTCGCTCTCCCATACATTTCAATGGCCGTTCATTTGTGTTTAAACAGCTTGTTTGCATTTTTTTTTTTGCTCCAATCATTGTTTGACCTTCTTCTGGCTGCAAACAAACACTTTTAGAAACTTTTTTGACTTTATATTTTTATGCAGAATTGTCATTACAGGTCTGGTACTAAAGTGTTAATGTCACGATGTTACAACAATGTCATTCCATGTATTTTCACTTTGTTACTGGTGAATATGTGTTAAAAAACAGACTTTAGTCACACAGCGTCTGGCGCTCTATGCTATAGCGACCAGATCCAGAGCGATGACGCTGTGTGTGTGTCCTTTTTTGATCAGTATGGTGTGGAGCGCCCAGAGTCGGTCGCTCACTGCAGCGCTGTACTGGTGTTAGAGCGCCCAACATACATCACATTCATCAATGCCGGCCAGGTTACTATAGCGACCGCAACGCTAGGTTACAGCGCCCGATACCCGCTTAAAGCGCCTACTAGCGGTCATTTTAAGCGCCGCTATACAGACGCTTATCTGCCCATACCTGGCGCTAGTAACCAGTCCAATCAGCCTCTATGAATAGGCGAATGAATCATTTATTGATGCAGATCTGCATGTTACACCTCAAAGAGGGACAAATGAGAACAACGAGGGACAGCGGGACACGGACCCAAAAGAGGGACAGTCCCTCCACAACAGGGACACTTGGGAGGTATGGATTTATATCACATTGACTTACAACTACACCTGTAACAACACCCAGCAGTGACTCACACAGCCTGTGAGTCAGGCAGCACTTGTGAGGAAGTTTGTCCCCAGCAGCGGCCCGTCGCCTGTGACGTCACAGCAGCAGCAGTAGCAGCAGAGAGGAGAGCCAGGCTGGGGGCCGCGCTGTGTTTACTCCTCTGATCGCAGCTGTGAGTATGATGATCGGATACATTGTATCACCGGCCCGTCACGTGACCCCCCGAGCTGTCACTCCGCTCGCTCTGCCCCAATCCTGGAGGCCACCCTTCATCTCTAATGCTGGGGACTGGCGGGCTCAGCAGCTGGCTAGTGGCCGGTGCACTACAAGTCCCAGCGTGACCGGCCTCCTACCGCTCTATAGGCAGTGGAGAGTCGCTTGTTTCTTAAAGCTGGCCTCCACCCTGAATAAGAGTCTATCTTATATGTTCCCCCCCCCCCTACATACAGATTGCTCACATTACTCCGGACCTTCACTCACATACAGTTTGCTCACATTACTCCGGACCTTCGCCCTGAATAAGAGCTTATCTTATATGTTCCCCCCACCCTGTACATACAGATTGCTCACATTAATCCGGACCTCCACCCTGAATAAGAGTCTATCTTATATGTTTCCCCCCCCCCCTACATACAGATTGCTCACATTAATCCGGACCTTCACCCTGAATAAGAGCCTATCTTATATGTTCCCCCCACCCTGTACATACAGATTACTCACATTAATCCGGACCTTCACCCTGAATAAGAGCCTATCTTGTAAGTTTCCCCCACCCTGTACATACAGATTGCCCACATTAATCCGGACCCTCACTCTGAATAAGAGCCTATCTTATATGTTTCCCACACCCTGTACATACAGATTGCTCACATTAATCCGGACCTTCACCCTGAATAAGAGTCTATCTTATATGTTTCCCCCACCCTGTACATACAGATTGCTCACATTAATCCGGACCTTCACCCTGAATAAGAGTCTATCTTATATGTTTCCCCCACCCTGTACATACAGATTGCTCACATTAATCCGGACCTTCACCCTGAATAAGAGTCTATCTTATATGTTTCCCACACCCTGTACATACAGATTGCTCACATTAATCCGGACCTTCACCCTGAATAAGAGCCTATCTTGTAAGTTTCCCCCACCCTGTACATACAGATTGCTCACATTAATCCGGACCTTCACCCTGAATAAGAGTCTATCTTATATGTTTCCCCCACCCTGTACATACAGATTGCTCACATTAATCCGGACCTTCACCCTGAATAAGAGTCTATCTTATATGTTTCCCACACCCTGTACATACAGATTGCTCACATTAATCCGGACCTTCACCCTGAATAAGAGCCTATCTTGTAAGTTTCCCCCACCCTGTACATACAGATTGCCCACATTAATCCGGACCCTCACTCTGAATAAGAGCCTATCTTATATGTTTCCCACACCCTGTACATACAGATTGCTCACATTAATCCGGACCTTCACCCTGAATAAGAGTCTATCTTATATGTTTCCCCCACCCTGTACATACAGATTGCTCACATTAATCCGGACCTTCACCCTGAATAAGAGTCTATCTTATATGTTTCCCCCACCCTGTACATACAGATTGCTCACATTAATCCGGACCTTCACCCTGAATAAGAGCCTATCTTATATGTTTCCCCCACCCTGTACATACAGATTGCTCACATTAAAAATCATCCTTCCTGCATCTACTGTATTTTATGAGCCTTTAAACATCCAAGATGGTGGCCCATGGAGCATCAGGCAGCCTGCAAACAGGAAGTGTCTTCTGACCGTGCCGCTCTGCATTCTGGGGTTGCTGACCTTTTCCTGACCCCAGCTCTGCTCTGTTTGAGCAAAGCACAAAACCCCGCCCCCCTGCACTTTATCCCGCTCTCCTCTTCTCAGTATGTGATGCTTCTGAGGCAAGATGGCGGCGCCCGTATCCTAAAGTCCTGAACAGAGTTGCAGCCCAGTGGGGGAAAGAATAATAAGTAAGTGACTAAAAACTTAAAATATATTAATTTTAGATGCTGGGGAATCGTTTTTTAAGGGTTTGGGCTTTTCAATAAATCATGGTGAAGGTCCGGATTAAAGTGGACCAAAACCCAAGATTTTGACTATTCTGTGTTTTGGTCCTTTCCCCGCTGTGTGAAACCCCCCAAATCGCCGATGCCAACTCACCTCTTCCCGGTCCTACGGCGCATGCGCTGCATATCCAATCAGCGCACTCGGAGCCGCTGATGTCACGCCGTCTAAGGTTTCGTCTAAGGTCAGAAGCTCCGAGCGCTTTGATGGCTGCATCCCCCGCTTCCCTCTAACAGGGAGCGTGCTGGCCATTCACAAATGCCTGGTGCGGGCACGCCCCCTGCTGGAGGGATAGCGGGGATACGGCTCGCACATGCGCCTCTGGACCTGGAAACAAGGTAAGTGTATGGGGCGACCTGGAGGGTTTTACACAGCGGGGCATCCTGAGGGAGGAATCGATCAGCCCGGGGATATTATAGATTCCAGGGCGGGTTCGCCGTGGGTTTTGGTCCACCTTAAAGGGACTTGTAATAATACTCACCTGACCCCCCCCAGCAGCTTCCTACCAGACCAGCGCTCAGAATAACCCACTTTCATAGATCATACATAGCATCGGGCCCTTGGCAGAAGGGGGCCCCTGTGTGATGTTCCTGCCACAGTAGGTGGCCCTCAGCTAGGAGGAAAGGAGCCACGGGGACAGGTAAGTAGGCAAGAGCGAGTAGCTGCGACAGAGCTAGGCTTTCTCTTCTTAAACTGGACCTTCACCATGATTTAATGAAAAGCCCAAACCCTTAAAAAACTCTTCCCCAGCATCTAAAATTATATACTTTTATTCTTTTCCCCACTGAGCTGCAACTCTGTTCAGGACTCTAGGAATAGGGGCGCCGCCATCTTGCCTCAGAAGTATCACATACTGAGGAGAGAGGGGCGCAAATGCAGGGGGCGGGGTTATAGCTGTGCTTTGCTCAGACAGAGCAGAGCTGGGGGTCAGAGAAAGGACAGTAATCCCATAATGCAGAGCAACACAGTCAGAAGACACTTCTGTTTGCAGGCTGCCTGATGCTCCATGAGCCGCCATCTTGGATGTTTAAAGGCTCATAACATGCAGTAGATGCATGTAGGATGATTTTTAATGTGGGCAATCTGTATGTACAGGGGGGAAACATATAAAATAGACTCTTATTCAGGGTGAAGGTCCGGATTAATGTGGACAATCTGTATGTACAGGGTGTGGGAAACATATAAGATAGGCTCTTATTCAGGGTGAAGGTTGGATTAATGTGGGCAATCTGTATTTACAGGGAGGAAACATATAAGATAGGCTCTTATTCAGGGTGAAGGTCTGGATTAATATGGGCAATCTGTATGTACAGGGGGGGAAACATATAAGATAGGCTCTTATTCAGGGTGAGGGTCCGGATTAATGTGGGCATTCTGTATGTACAGGGGGAAACATATAAGATAGACTCTTATTCAGGGTGAAGGTCCTGATTAATGTGAGCAATCTGTATGTACAGGGGGGGAAACATATAAGATAGGCTCTTATTCCGGAGCTCGGTCTATGTACAGTATTTGTATTTAGTTAGAGTTCAGTAGAAGCAGTTAGTTACATATTGTTTCTCTATCTCTGGTAAATGTTCCTGAAGTGTCAGCTCTTGAGGTTTCATCTCCTCCTCTCTCTCGTCATCCAGGTGGAATTATGGGAAAGTCGCTGTCGCACATGCCGCCTCATGGTGGAAAGGAGGGCGGGGGCCAGGCCGGTGCCCGCTCTGAGGACACCAGTGCTCTAGTGAATTCGGAAGACGAGGGCCGCAGCGGGGACGTGTCGCATTTCCCTTATGTGGAATTCACGGGGAAGGACAGCGTGACCTGCGCCACGTGTCAGGGGACCGGGCGCATCCCCAGAGGTGAGTGGGATGGGATGTGCCTCAGGTGGGGCGGGGGGGGGGGGGTTATTCTCTAGAGCAGCGGTACTCAACTCTGGCTTGCTAATTATTTGATTGGCTGGGATGATGCTAGGGATATGCTTAGGGATATGAGCATCATCTCAGCCAATCAGATAATGAGTCCGGAAGTCTCTGCCAGGTGCACTAAACACCAGTTGGTGTGCGTTGCTAAGGTAAACACATCGTTGCTAGGAAAAACAGTTCTCTTTTATAACAATGCGTTTACCTTAGTAACTAATTATCTGATTGGTTGTGATGATGCTCCGAATTCCCGAGCTCACAGGTGTAACCCCTCCTGCTCTAAGATGAGGGGATCACTATCTTGTGTTGTAGTAGCTAAAGGGCAACTAGCATCATCTCAGCCAATCAGAGTGCGGAAGTCTCTGCCAGGTGCACTAAACACCAGTTGATGTGCGTTGCTAAGGTAAACACATTGTTGCTATGGGGCGGGGGGGTATTCTCTAGAGCAGCGGTACTCAACTCTGGCTTGCTAATTATTTGATTGGCTGGGATGATGCTGGGGATATGCTTAGGGATATGAGCATCATCTCAGCCAATCAGATAATTAGCAGGCCAGAGTGCGGAAGTCTCTGCCCGGTGCACTAAACACCAGTTGGTGTACGTTGCTAAGGTAAACGCATTGTTGCTAGGGAAAACAGTTCTCTTTTATAACAATGTGTTTACGTTAGTAACTAATTATCTGATTGGCTGAGACGATGCTCCGCATCCCCCAAGCTCACAGTATTAAAGAGGACCAAAACCCACCCTGGAGTCTGAGACTCCAGGGCAGACATACTTGCTCCCCGGGGGTGCCCCGACGTGTAGAACCCCTCAGGCTGCCCGAAAACTCGCCTTCATTCATGGTCCAATGGCGCATCCCGATATCCCTTTAGCAGGGTGCGTGCCTGCACCAGGCATTTGTGAGTGACCGGCGCGGGCACCCTCCCTGGTAAAGGGTAGCGGGGGATGCGGCCACCAGCGCACGTGGATCTGCTTAGATTAGACGAGCTCTTGGATGAAGGGGCTCAAACGGATCCAAGCTCACTGATTGGACGAGTGGCCGCGCATGTGCCGTAGGACCGAGAAGAGGTGAGTTTGTTCAGGCGACCCTGGGGGGTTGCAATCGGGGTGCCCTGGGGGCAAGAACCAAAACCCAGGATAGTCAAAATCCTGGGTTTTGGTCCACTTTAACCCCTCCTGATCTAATTCGGCTTCGTAAGATGAGGGGAATCGCAATCTTGTGTTGCAGTAGCTTGCAAGGGTTACTGGCAGCGTTCTCACCTGGGGAGGTCATTACTGCTGCTTGATTTTGTCAAAGCTGCTGATGAGCTCCCCTGTTACAATGGAAGGATTCTGGGGTTTGAAGTCAGAAACCATACTAAGGGGCCAGGAAAGCCGCTCCCACTGTAGCAACACAGAGCCACAGGAATATAGGAGCGTGCTGATAAGTAAATCACAGGTCGTGCGTCCAACTAATATTCTGGTGTTTTCAATTCCTTTTTCTTTCTCCATCTTAGGTCGGGAAAACCAACTGGTGGCTCTGATCCCGTACAGCGATCAGAGGCTCCGCCCCCGCAGAACGTAAGTACAAAGGGTGAAAAGGACGAGGTTGCCCGATGTGATGATGTCATATAATTGCAGCCACTGTAGTTGTGTCGCATCAAAGATGTATCCAATATTTAAAGTGGACCAAAACAGGATCCATATGATTATCCCCGATTGTGTTCCATGGCTCCGGAGCACCCCGAATGTATTTGCCCCGCTGTGTGAAGCCCCGCCCCTCTCAGGACATCCTGTAAAACCCGCCTCTTCCCAGTCCTACAACTTATGCACAGGCTCTGGTCCAATCACAGCCGTTTGCCGTGCATATTAAATGGCTCTGTGTGTGGCAATCGAGTGGCCGCATCCCTTGCAGCGCGCTTGCGCGCGCGCTCCGGCCTCCATCCTATCTAAATGGCTGAGGCACGGACACAGCCGCCGGATGAGGGAGACAGGAAGCAGGTGATGGGTTCTTTGGCACCCCAGGGAGGATACATACAGCGGGGCATCCCGATTCAGGATGCCCCTGGGGGAAGGCCAGTGGCTAAAAGATTCCAGGGATGGCCACAGTGGGATTTGTTCCACTTTAAATACCCACCCCCGGGGCATCTGTATTTGGGATAGCCCGCTGTGTGAAACCCTGTAGTCGTCTGATATTCTTACCTCACAATGGGATTTGTTCGATTTAAATACCCACCCCTGGGGCATCTGTATTTGGGATAACCCACTGTGTGAAACCCTGTAGTTGTCTGATATTCTTACCTCACAATGGGATTTGTTCTGCTTTAAATACCCACCCCGGGGCATCTGTATTTGGGATAACCTACTGTGTGAAACCCTGTAGTCGTCTGATATTCTTACCTCACAGTGTGATTTGTGCCATTTAAATACCCACCCCGGGGCATCTGTATTTGGGATAGCCCGCTGTGTGAAACCCTGTAGTCGTCTGATATTCTTACCTCACAATGGGATTTGTTCCACTTTAAATACCCACCCCCGGGGCATCTGTATTTGGGATAACCCACTGTGTGAAACCCTGTAGTTGTCTGATATTCTTACCTCACAATGGGATTTGTTCCACTTTAAATACCCACCCCCGGGGCATCTGTATTTGGGATAACCTGCTGTGTGAAACCCTGTAGTCGTCTGATATTCTTACCTCACAATTGTAAACAATTAAATCTAATATCTCCTTGAATGGTTCCCAAATTATGTAAACAATTTTGCTCCTGAATAACTAAAATATCAATAATATTATATATATTTATCCTGCCCGGCTCGACTAAAATAAGCAAACAAATATATACATATTATCAATAACTGGCCAATGATACCACAATGGATACAAGCAAAAGACTGTAGATTCTTTGGACTTCTGGTATATACAAAGGACACTAAGACAAATGGAAACAATAGAGATATATTGCGGGTAAAATAACAATGCAATCTGACAACGAAATCCAACACAAAGGAGCAGTATTGAATATTTTTCTTGGTGACTTATATTTAAATGGTACTTTGAATGTAGGTAAGTGTTGTAGTAAGAGTTACAAATTTAGAAAAAAATGATGCCTGTGTTGAGCAGCTGGAGACTAATAGCTCATGTTTATGTCTTCTGAGTGTCGGGGCCCGACACTCTGGCCTGTTCCATGCTGAGGAGAGGGGGAAACAATGTAACAAAGTACCAGCTGTTCAGTGCTGGCAGCCGTCCAGCATAAGATAACAACATTGCAACATTGCCTGGCCAGAACTTATATATCTAAAACAGAGAGAAAAGCTCTAGAAGTCATTTAGCTGATTTTGACAGTTTTCCCTTCATGTTGGCTCTGCTGCAGAATCTTTCAGTTTACCATTTTCTCTCTCTTTTCTCAGCACATTTTTCCATATGATCTTTCTTTCAGCTTTGTGTGTTTTGAGCAAAGCCCAACCCAGGATTTTCACTATCTGGAGTTTTGTTTTGTGCCCCTAGGGGCATCCTGACTTGGGATGCCCTGATATGTGAAATCCCCAAGTTCGCCTGTGAAAACGTACCTTTCCCTGTCCCACTGCACATGCGCGGGCTCTCATCCAATCAGCTCTGTTTGCACGCAGATGGGGAGCCTGAGCAGTAACCTTCCTGGCCGCCCGGCCTGTCTAAATGACTATCTGCGTGAGCGCGCCAGAAAAATGGGGGGATCTGTGGTTATCTAGGGGTCATTCCACACAGTGGGGCATCCCGATTTAGAATGCCCAAGGGGCAAGGTCAATGGCCGGGTTTTATAGACTTCAGGGTCGGCCACTCAGGGTTTTGTTCCACTTTAATACCTTTAGATTTTCCTGCACAGTTATTCAAAGAAGAATTTCAGTCATTTTCAGTCAGTTTAGTTTATTTTGTATAGATTTTACACATTTGAGTCACCTGGTCTCATAACAAAAGCAGCACCTCACACACACACAGCCGTTACCACTGATTACAGTGTCAGCCTCTGAGGTAAAGTGTTGCTAGGAGACCAGTGGACTAAATTAGCAGCTCACTAAATACAACCCAGCAGATCCCCCTATTCAGCAAATGGACTGAGCCATTGTCATTATACAATTTAAAAGAAAGGCAGATATTTTTTCCTTTTTCTATCGGCAGATTATTTATACACATGTTAGAAGCTATTGTGTGGCTATTTAATTATTTATCTTTTTTAATGCAAATTTCGTGATACTGCTCCTATAAATGATTGACATATATATATAATATATACAGAGATTAAGGCAACATCGAGTGCATTACCCTCCTGAAACGGGAACCCACCAGCCGACCGTCAAGCTGGCAGCCTTCTTTCTCCTCCTTTTCTCTCCCTCTGCCACCTAAGGCTCCCCCTAGTTTTACCCCCAATCTCCCTTTGATCTCTGCTCTTCCTCCTCTTTGATCTCTGGTCTTCCTAGTGTGGCTACTCTAACCTTGTCCCAACCTGCTTTGCTTGTTAGAATGAAACAGATTTTATTGTCTCAGAATGCTGATACTATCTGCTTTGAATACGGTTCCCGCCCTAGGCCTGCTGGTATTCTAAGCAGCTTCCCACTGAAGTCATGCCATGAACTATTTTGCTGTATATCCCTTTATTTAATAAATGACCAAAACTAGTAACAATATAAATTTTCCATAAAGGCCCATTTTTTTAAACAATGCCCACAATGGGATTTGTTCCACTTTAAATACCCACCCCCGGGGCCAGGGTCGGCTTCAGCACCCAGCAGGGTCGGGCAGCTGCCAGGGAGTGGGGTGGGGGCCCACTGACAGCCAGCAGCCTGGCACATTGCATTTCAAATGAAACACAAACAAGTTTAGGTCTGCCTGTGCCACTGTGCCAGTCGCGAAACTGGTGTTTCATGGCAGTGGAGGGAGCCTGCAGCATCAGGCAAAGAGCAGCGTCAGACCTTCCCGGCCGTCCCTCGGAGCCCCCCTTCCCCAGCTCTCATGTGCTGGGACTTTTAGCGGCCAGGTAACATGGAGCTGCCATTCCCTTCCTGTCAGGTCTGTTGTCTGTAAGATCTCTGCTGCAATAAATCAATAAACTTTGTGTAACCCTTGCCAGCCCTGGCCCCTTCCATGCTGTTGTAGGAAGAACATTATCCTTGGCCGAAGGTTTAACCTTCCTAACACTGCTGTCTGCCATAGTTTAGAGGGACTATCCTTACTGGTCTTTAAAGTGGACCAAAACACAGTATTTAGTCCATCCTTGGTCTTGATTCATTTTCCCAGGGATCCAACGATGTCCCAATTATAGATGCTCCACTGTTTAAAATCTCCCATATCACCCTCATAACTCACCTTCCTGCCAGCCCTTGGTGCACGCACCATCCCCCATATCGCCCTCATAACTCACCTTCCTGCCAGCCCTTGGTGCGTGCACCATCCCCCATATCACCCTCATAACTCACCTTCCTGCCTGTCCTTGGTGCATGCACCATCTCCCATATCACCCTCATAACTCACCTTCCTGCCAGCCCTTGGTGCATGCACCATCCCCCATATCGCCCTCATAACTCACCTTCCTGCCAGCCCTTGGTGCATGCACCATCTTCCATATCGCCCTCATAACTCACCTTCCTGCCTGTCCTTGGTGCATGCACCATCTCCCATATCACCCTCATAACTCACCTTCCTGCCAGCCATTGGTGCATGCACCGTCCCCCATATCACCCTCATAACTCACCTTCCTGCCAGTCCTTGGTGCATGCACCATCTCCCATATCACCCTCATAACTCGCCTTCCTGCCAGCCCTTGGTGCGTGCACCATCCCCCATATCGCCCTCATAACTCACCTTCCTGCCAGCCCTTGGTGCATGCACCATCCCCCATATCACCCTCATAACTCACCTTCCTGCCAGCCCTTGGTGCATGCACCATCCCCCATATCACCCTCATAACTCACCTTCCTGCCAGCCCTTGGTGCATGCACCATCCCCCATATCGCCCTCATAACTCACCTTCCTGCCAGCCCTTGGTGCATGCACCATCCCCCATATCACCCTCATAACTCGCCTTCCTGCCAGCCCTTGGTGCGTGCACCATCCCCCATATCGCCCTCATAACTCACCTTCCTGCCAGTCCTTGGTGCATGCACCATCCCCCATATCGCCCTCATAACTCACCTTCCTGCCAGCCCTTGGTGCATGCACCATCCCCCATATCACCCTCATAACTCACCTTCCTGCCAGCCCTTGGTGCATGCACCATCCCCCATATCGCCCTCATAACTCACCTTCCTGCCAGCCCTTGGTGCATGCACCATCCCCCATATCGCCCTCATAACTCACCTTCCTGCCAGCCCTTGGTGCATGCACCATCCCCCATATCGCCCTTATAACTCACCTTCCTGCCAGCCCTTGGTGCATGCACCATCCCCCATATCAGCCTCATAACTCACCTTCCTGCCAGCCCTTGGTGCATGCACCATCCCCCATATCGCCCTCATAACTCACCTTCCTGCCAGCCCTTGGTGCATGCACCATCCCCCATATCAGCCTCATAACTCACCTTCCTGCCAGTCCTTGGTGCATGCACCATCCCCCATATCGCCCTCATAACTCACCTTCCTGCCTGTCCTTGGTGCATGCACCATCTGCCATATCGCCCTCATAACTCACCTTCCTGCCAGCCCTTGGTGCATGCACCATCCCCCATATCGCCCTCATAACTCACCTTCCTGCCAGCCCTTGGTGCATGCACCATCCCCCATATCGCCCTCATAACTCACCTTCCTGCCAGCCCTTGGTGCATGCACCATCCCCCATATCGCCCTCATAACTCACCTTCCTGCCAGCCCTTGGTGCATGCACCATCCCCCATATCACCCTCATAACTCACCTTCCTGCCAGCCCTTGGTGCATGCACCATCCCCCATATCGCCCTCATAACTCACCTTCCTGCCAGCCCTTGGTGCATGCACCATCCCCCATATCGCCCTCATAACTCACCTTCCTGCCTGCTCTTGGTGCATGCACCACCCTCCATATCGCCCTCATAACTCACCTTCCTGCCAGCCCTTGGTGCATGCACCATCCCCCATATCGCCCTTATAACTCACCTTCCTGCCAGCCCTTGGTGCATGCACCATCCCCCATATCGTCCTCATAACTCACCTTCCTGCCAGCCCTTGGTGCATGCACCATCCCCCATATCACCCTCATAACTCACCTTCCTGCCAGCCCTTGGTGCATGCACCATCTCCCATATCGCCCTCATAACTCACCTTCCTGCCAGCCCTTGGTGCATGCACCATCCCCCATATCACCCTCATAACTCACCTTCCTGCCAGCCCTTGGTGCATGCACCATCCCCCATATCGCCCTCATAACTCACCTTCCTGCCAGCCCTTGGTGCATGCACCATCTCCCATATCGCCCTCATAACTCACCTTCCTGCCAGCCCTTGGTGCATGCACCATCCCCCATATCACCCTCATAACTCACCTTCCTGCCTGTCCTTGGTGCATGCACCATCCCCCATATCGCCCTTATAACTCACCTTCCTGCCAGCCCTTGGTGCATGCACCATCTCCCATATCGCCCTCATAACTCACCTTCCTGCCAGCCCTTGATGCATGCACCATCCCCCATATCGCCCTCATAACTCACCTTCCTGCCAGCCCTTGGTGCATGCACCATCCCCCATATCACCCTCATAACTCACCTTCCTGCCAGCCCTTGGTGCATGCACCATCCCCCATATCACCCTCATAACTCACCTTCCTGCCTGTCCTTGGTGCATGCACCATCCCCCATATCACCCTCATAACTCACCTTCCTGCCCTTGGTGCATGCACCATCCCCCATATCGCCCTCATATCTCACCTTCCTGCCAGCCCTTGGTGCATGCACCATCCCCCATATCACCCTCATAACTCACCTTCCTGCCAGCCCTTGGTGCATGCACCCTCCCCCATATCACCCTCATAACTCACCTTCCTGCCAGCCCTTGGTGCATGCACCCTCCCCCGTATCGCCCTCATAACTCACCTTCCTGCCAGCCCTTGGTGCATGCACCATCCCCCATATCGCCCTCATAACTCTCTTTCCTGCCAGCCCTTGGTGCATGCACCATCCCCCATATCACCCTCATAACTCACCTTCCTGCCAGCCCTTGGTGCATGCACCATCCCCCATATCACCCTCATAACTCACCTTCCTGCCAGCCCTTGGTGCATGCACCATCCCCCATATCACCCTCATAACTCACCTTCCTGCCAGCCCTTGGTGCATGCACCATCCCCCATATCACCCTCATAACTCATTAATGCTCCAGCATAAGGAGCGGCCACATTCCTGATTTCCCTTGCGTCCTAGACACACTCCCATCCCCAGCCTCCCATCTGAATGGCTGGGCACAGAAGCTTGCCTCAGCCACAAGATGCTGGAGATACACTCCGCACATGTGCAGTAGGATCATCAGAAAGGTTAGATCCACAGGTAATTGCACACAGTGGGGCATTCCACAGCAAGGCTGGTCAAATAGGGTTTTGATCCACAGACTTCCCATGCGCACCTAAACACCACCTCCTGCCATCTGTATTTGGGATACCCCGCTGCATGAAACCCTGTAGGAGTGGCTTTAAATACTCACCCCGGGGCATCTGTATTTGGGATGGCCCGCAGCGTGAAGCCCTGTAGGGGTGGCCACAATGGGATTTGTTCCACTTTAAATACCCACCCCTGGGGCATCTGGTTTTGGGATGGCCTGCTGCCTGATACCCTGTAGGGGTGGCCACAATGGGATTTGTTCCACATTTATTACCCACCCCCGGGGCATCTGTATTTGGTATAGCCCGCAGCGTGAAGCCCTGTAGGGGTGGCCACAATGGGATTTGTTCCACTTTAAATACTCACCCCTGGGGCATCTGTATTTGGGATAGCCCGCTGGGAAAGCTTGGAGCAGAGCCGCGAGGTGAGTACATCAGGGTTTCACCCAGCAGGGCATCCCAGATCAGCACTTGAGCACAGGTGGGGGGAACCATTTCAAATCTTTGCCCCGATGCCAGAGTATGCCTGCCCTGGAGTCTCCTAGACTATAGGATGGGTTTTGGTCCCCTTAGAGACACAAAGCTGTGATGTGGAGGGAATATGCCTGCCCTGGAGTCTCCTAGACTATAGAGTGGGTTTTGGTTCACTTTAAGACACAAAGCTGTCATGGGGAGGGAGTATGCCTGCCCTGGAGTCTCCTATGCTATAGTATGGGTTTTGGTCCCCTTAGAGACACAAAGCTGTGATGTGGAGGGAATATGCCTGCCCTGGAGTCTCCTAGACTATAGAGTGGGTTTTGCTTCACTTTAAGACACAAAGCTGTGATGTGGAGGGAATATGCCTGCCCTGGAGTCTCCTAGACTATAGGGTGGGTTTTGGTTCACTTTAAGACACAAAGCTGTGATGGGGAGGGAATATGCCTGCCCTGGAGTCTCCTAGACTATAGGGTGGGTTTTGGTCCTCTTTAAGACACAAAGCTGTGATGGGGAGGGAATATGCCTGCCCTGGAGTCTCCTAGACTATAGTATGGGTTTTGGTCCCCTTAGAGACACAAAGCTGTGATGTGGAGGGAATATGCCTGCCCTGGAGTCTCCTAGACTATAGTATGGGTTTTGGTCCCCTTAGAGGCACAAAGCTGTGATGGGGAGGGAGTATGCCTGCCCTGGAGTCTCCTAGACTATAGGATGGGTTTTGGTCCCCTTTAAGACACACAGCTGTGATGGGGAGGGAGTATGCCTGCCCTGGAGTCTCCTAGACTATAGTATGGGTTTTGGTCCCCTTAGAGACACAAAGCTGTGATGTGGAGGGAATATGCCTGCCCTGGAGTCTCCTAGACTATAGTATGGGTTTTGGTCCCCTTAGAGACACAAAGCTGTGATGTGGAGGGAATATGCCTGCCCTGGACTCTCCTAGACTATAGGGTGGGTTTTGGTCCACTTTAAGGTACATGCACAGGTCGGCCCTGGAATCTGTGCACTAAACAGACCCTAGTGGCTGGCAGCTGGAGGTGCACAGCAATGAATGGTCATTGGAGGAGACCTGCACATGTGCCTTGGGAGTAAGCAGGAAGGAACTAAATTGGCTGCACCAAGAGTTGGCACATGTCTGTCAAGAGGACCAAAATACCAGCTTTTGTCTACTTTAAAGTGGACCAAAACCCAGGATTTTAACTATCCTGGGTTCTGGTCCTTTTGCCCTGCTGTACGCATGCGTGGCCGCTCATCCAATCAGCGCACTCGGAGCTGCTGACATCACGCCATCCAAGACGGCGTCTAATGCCAGCAGCTCCGATTGCGCTGGCGCCCGCATCCCCCTCTTTCCTCTAGCAGGGAGCGTGTCCAAGCCGGCCATTCACGGATGCGTGGGCACACGTCCTGCTAGAGGGATAGCGGGGATGCGGCCTCGGCTCGCACATGCTCCATTGGACCAGGAAGCAAGGTAAGTGAATGGGGCGACCTGGGGGTTTCACACAGTGGGGCATCCAAAATCGGGATGGGGGGGCAAAAATGGGGGGAGGGAATCGATCGGCCTGGGCATGTTATAGATATCGGCGTGGGTTTTAGTCCACTTTAACTGCTGGGTATGTCTAAGCCTCTATTACCACCTCTGCGTTGGGCAACGCAGAGAAAATGCTGCCCATTATTTTTAATGGGACTGTTCACATATATAAAGGGGGGGGGGGGAGCAGCTCAATCACTATTATTTATACAAAATTATTATTATTATTCAGGGCCTGGGAACTAATTTACCGCCCAGTTTAACCCTCTCATCAACTAAATATCAAGCAACAAACATGTCTAGCTGTGTGGAAAGACAGAGATTTGGTCGCACATATCTGCAGATACATGTGGAAGCCACACTGCCCCGGCAAGGCACACTGTGTTTAGTGTGGTCCCTACTCTTAATTCTGAGTCTCCAAAGTTGGGACATGCAATGCAGACAAATAACTGAGAGCTACTCACCTGGGAAGCTGCCAGCCTCCCTTTAGAACACTTCACAGAGAGAAATCCATATTGTTCACATATATACACAACACACATATGTGAACTGGCCCAGCATTTCCCTTGTGTTGTGACTGAGGTGTGAGTAGAACCGGGCAGGCTGATTCATTACTAGCGCCAAGTAGCGACAGATGAGCGTCTGTAGCGCGGATTTCAGAGCGACCGCTAGTAGTCGCTGTGCTCAGCCTTGGACCATTGTTTGAGCGCCTCAGTCGCTGGCCAGCATTGAGGAATATGATATGTGAGTCGCAGTACTACGATGAGAGTGAACGGTAGCGCCAGCTCAGTGCAACCGACTCACACCACATTCATCAAAAACACAGCCTCAAACATCGCCGGCGCTCAAAATCATATAATTGTAGCCCATAGCGCCAGAAGCTGTGTGATTAAAGTCTGTTTTTGAACACAAATCCACTAGTAACAAAGCGAAAACATATGGAATGACATTATTACATTGTAACATGAACAATTTAATACCAGACATGTAAGGACAATTCTGCATAAAAAAATAAATAAAATAAAATAAAAAATTATTAATCCAAAAAGTTTTCAAAAATTATATTTTCAAGGCAAGAATACATGTCAGAAGTTTTTAAAAAAAAAATAAACATTGGGATCAGGAAAGGGATTTAAGGATCGTCCATAGAAATGTATGGGAGAGCGCCAGGTAGCGAAAGGTAAGACGTGGTGCTCTGCAAGGATGAACGCCGGCGCTGTACGATGAGCCTGGGATAATGATGAATCGGACGCTACATGGCGTTGTTCTAGTCGCTCACCAGATTCGGCTTCATAAATGTGTAATTGCTGCCGTGTCCAGCGTTCACCTGCCGCTACCTGACGCTGTACAGGCACTACCTGGCGCTATACCTTCATGAATAAGGCCCCAAGTAACAGGTTATCTCGCCATTGTATTGTTTGACCTGTTATATTCTATTCTATTGTGCATTTCATACGACACGGTTTTGGCGCGATAGTACAGTATGGTTTATAGTCAGCCTCGCGCTTGTTGATTGGCTGGAAATTGAACACCCTTCTTTCCTCTTTTTCTTCCAGAAAACTCTACGTGATCATCTCGGTGATCGTGTGTCTGCTCCTGTGCGGCTTGGCGGTCTTCTTCCTCTTCCCGCGCTCCATTGACATCCAGTATGTCGGCGTGAAGTCCGTGGTGGTGACCTACGACGTGTCCGGCCCCACCGTCTACATGAACGTCACGGTGAGTCTTTTCCTCCCACTGCTCAAGCTCTCTGTCCTCGAGAGATTAAAGCAGACCTACACCCATGCAGGTTTTAGCCGCACTTGCATCATGTGGGTTTGCGGTGCTGTGTAAGGAGCAGGGTCCTCTGGGCCCAGTGTGCCTAGAGAGGAGCAAAGTTCGGCAAACTTTCTCAAGAAATTCAGGGTTCGTCCAAACTTGGCGATCTTGCTCCAAGAAATACAGAAAATAAGTTTACCTCCATTCCTGATCCAGCGCTGGGCGATGTCCTCCTCCCCCAGTGCCATCCTGCGACAACCCCCCACCCACCCCACCCCGCAGCACCTCGTGCCCCGGCTGGGACGTCATAGGTCGCTCCTAGTATAAAAGCCCTTTCCTGTGGCCGGGAGGCGATCTGTCAGAAGCCGGAGAGAACGGCAGACGCCAACCTCTCCGTGACATCAATCGGCGGATTGGCGCAGGACGCAGTGTGTGGATTGCTGAGGAGACTGGCGATGGATTTGAGGTAAGTATGGAGGATATAGATCTTTTTTGTTTGTGTGTTGTTAGATTGTTTAGTGCACCGGGCAGAGACTTCCGGACTCTGGCTTGCTAATCATCTGATTGGCTGAAAGCTCACAGGCTCACAGGTTTAGCAAACAAATACAAAAGAAAAAAAAAACAGAGAAGCCCAGCACCTTGAGGATATCATTATGGCACATGATGGTGAAAACTTTTAAAAATGCCATCGAAAGTGAAATTACCCAGCAACACCCAGTTGCCAGCCCCGGAATCCAAAAGATTTAAGGACCGGCCGGAGGCCTTTACCTTGGCCGTCCTGATCAGGGATGCCCCACTGAGTGAAACCCATTAGTTGCCTGCAGCAGTTCACCTTTCCCCGGTCCAAAGGTGCAGGCGCGGGCTCTCGTCCATCGATCAGAGCAGTTTGCAATTTGGCAGGATGTTATGTAGCTAATGTTTTGCAATGGGAAGCGAGAGTTGCCGCATCCCCTGCATCTTCGGGCTCTGTGCGTGCTCCTGCCTCATTCATTTAGGCTGGAGAGGGAGTGAGCGCGTTACTGGGGATGCAGCTGCTTGCGCTCCCCAATGCAGTACGGCAGAGCTGTTTTCCGAATGGCACGGCAAACAGCTCTGATTGGGTGAGAGCCTGTGCATGCGTTGGCCTGGGGAAAGGTAAGCCGTTACCGGCAATCTGGGGGGGGGGTTCACACCTCGGGGCAACCCAAATCGGTAAGATGCCTCAAAATCTTTTAATCTTCTAACCCCCCCGTGTCTTCACCAAGGTGCTGGTGGGCATCATGGCTATCCTGAGGAACCAGGGCATTCGTGTGCTGCCCTATCTGGACGACTTGCTGATTGCGGCCCAGTCCTTGCAGCAGGCCAAGAGCGATACTCAGACGGTATAGTCAACCCTGGAGGCCTTCGGCTGGGTAATCAATTACCCGAAGTCTTTTATCACTCCCTCGACAGTGAGATCCTTCCTGGGAATGTCGATAGACACCGCTCAGGTAAAGGTCTTTCTGCCACAGCAGAAGGTGTCGGGTCTCCAGACGCAGGCCTTGCTGTCCAGTCAGCGGCCGTCGATATGTCTGGGGATGAGATTGGTGGGCCTCGTGGTGTCATGCTTCGAGGCGGTGCCCTTCGCCCAGTTTCACATGAGACCTCTTCAATTGAACCTGTTGACCGGCTGGAACTGGATGCAGGAATCATTGGAACAGGAATTTTTACTGTTCCCCCTGGCCAGACAGTCCCTCTTGTGGTGGTTGGACACCAGGAACCTGTTGGTGGGCAAGTCCTTTCTGGCTCCCCGTTGGGAGATAGTTACCACAGATGCCAGTCTGACCGGCTGGGGAGGTGTTTGGCAGACTCAGAAGATCCAGGGTCAGTGGGGTCCGCAGGAGAACCGCTTACCCATAAATCTCTTGGAGCTGAGAGCGATCCGGTTGGTGCTTCTTCGCTTGACTCCCCATTTAATGGGTCGTGCGATCCAGGTTCGCTCGGACAATCAGACGGCTGTCGCCTACATCAATCACCAGGGTGGGACTCAGAGCAAGCGAGCCCTCAAGAAGGTGACCCAGATTCTGGCTTGGGCAGAGAAGAATTTTCCCTGCATATCGGCGGTCTACATCCCCGGGGGGGAAAACCAAGAGGCAGACTCCCTGAGCAGGAGCGCCTTGCGCCTGGGGGAATGGTCTCTCAACAGCAAAACCTTCCATGCTCTGTATCTCCGCTGGGGTCAGCCGGACGTGGACCTGTTTGCATCCAGACACAATCACAAACTCGCAAGGTTTGTCTCTCTCTCAAGAGATCCTCTGGCCTTTGCCACAGACACTCTGGCGATTCCCTGGACGGAGTTCAAGTTTCTTTATGCATTCCCTCCGTTTCCACTCCTGGGCAGAGTGCTGCACAAGATAGCCCAAGAAGGGGTACCAACCATTCTGGTGGCTCCTTGCTGGCCGAGAAGGAGTTGGTTTGCGGACATAGTTCAGATGTCAGTAGATCGCTACATAATGTCCGACGACCCAGGGCTTCTCACTCAGGGGTCGCTGCGGCGCCCCAATTTACGGACGCTGGCTTTGACGGCCTGGCTATTGAAACCTCAATCCTGATGGACAAGGGGCTATCGCCCACGGTTGTGCAGAGCATGATTCATGCACGGAAGAAGTCTTCCTCCATGATATACTACAGAGTTTGGCACGCTTGTATTGCCTGGTGCGAGACCAAGAGTCTCCCTTGCCGCACATTTTCTATTTCTAGGATCCTGGAGTTTTTACAACACTGCTTAGACTTGGGTCTCCAGCTGAGCACCCTCAAGGGCCAGGTTTCGGCCTTAGCCATATTCTTCCAGAGATCCATTGCCAACCATAGGTTGATCAAGACCTTTTTCCAGGGAGTCACCCATGTCCGGCCACCGTGTAAGTCAGTATTACCGGTGTGGGACTTGAATTTAGTACTGTCTGCTCTTCAGGGTCCAGGATTGGGGATGACCCGCTGTGTGAAACCCTCCAGATTGCCCAATCTCACTCATTCTTGCACAGTTCTACGGCGCATGCGTAGCCTCTTATCCAGTCAGCACGCTGCTCCTGCCCCTCGTCCAATAGCATGTCCAAGGTTAGCGGATCCGAGGACGCTGGTGGGCAATAGCTGCGCTGGCACGCACCATGCTAAAGGAATAGCAGGGATGGGGCCGCTGTTCGCACATGCGCCGTTGGACCGGGAAAGAAGGTGTGTTTCCAGGCAACCTGGGGGGTTTCACACAGCGGGGTATCCCGAAACTGGATGCCCCAGAGGAGTCGAGTATGCCATCCCTGGAGTCTCATAGAGCGAAACCAGGGTGGGTTTTGGTCCACTTTTTGTGAACTGGTAAGGGGTCCATGAGACGTGCTCCATACCAGTTCACGAGGCACAAGGGTCTAGAAAGTCACCTTTCCCATGAACTCCTTGCTTCTCCAAAGCCCGGGGGAGCGGAAGATCCCACAGGCTATGCAGGTTGGTAGCCTTCATTTATTAACTCCCTGCCTCTTTACCTGTCTCTCCAAAGCCTGGGGGAGCAGAAGAGCCCACAGATTGTAAGGGCTATGCAGGTTGGTAGCCTTCAAGGCTGGGGCCAGCTGCTCGGCCTCCAAGCCCTGGTCTACCAGAGCCCATAGCTGGTGCCTGGGGTGGTTTTGCTGGATTTTTTTAAGGGTTAAACCAAAAAAATGTGCATGGGGTCCCCTCTATCCACCAAAATCAGCCCCTGGCACCAGCTATCGGGGCTGGTAGTCCAGGGCTCGGAGAACTGACTTGCCGGCCCCTTGTGCCTTGTAAACTGGTATAGCGGTCTCCCCCTTGCCAGTTTACAAAGAGTTGAATGTAAAAAACACAAAAAAGAAAAAAAGTTTCAGTCACTGTCATAGTGAAGAGTACGGCCAGTATTACTATGTAAGTGTTATGGATTTAAGACCCCTATATACCTGCACTGTCATGATGGTGGTAAACCACGCCCCTAAACCATACCCCCCCCCCCCCCCCCCATGCCCATCACCCTGTAAACTGATCTCCAAGGTTGGGGTCTCTCACCTAACATACAGGCTATTGGCTAGTGAGCTCTCGCATAACTGAAAGGTATAGGAACCAGAGTTGGCGGAATGTAGCTGAAAATTAGGTCACCTCTGGGTTACTGTGAGAGCAGTGGGGTGCAAAGCGATGTGGCTGTCAGTCTGAAAAAAATTTCCTTCGGATTTACCGAGTTTTTTTTTTCTCCATCTTTAGAACACCCTGAACATCACCAACAATAATTTCTACCCGGTGGAGCTGGAGAATATCACGGGACAGGTTCAGTATTACAAGACCGTCATCGGGAAATCCAGACTAAACAACGGCACCACCATCGCACCGCTGGACACCAAGCAGGTATGTCCCGCGCGTCTCGCTTTGTCATCGGCTTCTGGGATCCCCGAGCTGCTTCTTCACATTTGTGTTTTCTTATTTAATTTCTAGATTGACTATACTGTGCCGACAAAGATAGGCAAAGAGTTCGACTACATGTAGTGAGTAGTTTATTTATTTGCCTAAAAAATAGTGTACAAAAATGTATTTACCCCCCCCCCCTTCTTTTTTGTTTAAAGCAGACCTGGAGGGCCGTTTACCCCTCTACTCTAGAAATGACTGGGGGGCCGCTCACTTCTGAGGCCTTCTGAGTGTCCCTTCATTTCTGATTGGAGGTCCCCTCAGCACACCCAATTTGTCTCTTTGAGGTGTTGTTCCTCTATGCGACGCCAGGGTGCCCTACTGTGTGTACCTGCCCCCCCCCCCCCCGGTCTCCCCATACACTTGCCTTCCTGTTGCTCCCATGGCACAGACTCGGAAAAGAACGAGCACGCTGATCTCAGCCAGTCAGCGCGCTTGCTTTCACTCGGCTCCCATCGGCTCTGCTGACAGCTAAGCAGCCGAGCAGGATCGAAGGGAGCCAAGTGCACTGCCAGCCATTCAGGAAGGCCAGGCACTGGTGCGCACATGGCTAAAGGTGAGCGTGGGTGCGGCGCTGAGACGCGACAAGGCCTCTTGGAGAAGGTGAGTGTATCGGGGGCTTCAGTGGGGTTTTACACAATGGTCCATCTCAATTTGGGATGCCCCAAAGAGCAGAACTTGAAATGGCCCTGGAGTCTGCATGTGTCCTCTCTAAAGTGTTGCACAATAGAGGGGTCCTAGATTAACCCCTAAAAAGCCATCCCCATAAAGAGTAAAATTAACAATAATATTTTATTGAATAATTCTTAAAATTGATAACACAACGCATAACACATCACAATACAATACACAGATTAAAAAACATATAAACACACAACGGGGGATTCACCAAATGTATGTGACTATATTTATTAAGCCATAATTATGGCTATTTTTGTTGTTATAAATATTTATATTGGCGTGTATTACAAGTAACTAGTAAACTTATTTAACCTGGGTATACTACTGGCGAGAATATTTGAATTAACAGCGTGACAGAACAAATGTGCAATTATTTAAAAAAAAAAACGTGATTGTCCCACTTTTAATATGGGGCAACTATATCCATAAAGTGCTGAGTGCATATATACTCTAGATGTGGCATACAATGTAACAAAGACAACAATTTAAACACTCCTGATTAACCAAACACATAAACCAAAACAGTGCTGTGCAATACAATGTATACTGGTGAGCGCCAGTACCAGGTATTTATAGAGAGGCGCCAAAAACTGATACAAAAAGAAAATGTAACAAACAAACTTACATTACCTAGTCACTGAGGGGTCTCCCGTAGCAGCCGCCACCAACGCGTTGCGTGTCAGAATGACACTTCGCCAGGGTGTTCCTCTTTAAAGTGGACCAACCACCTGTTTTGGCCCCCTGTAGTCTTAAATACTCCAGGGGGGCCCAATTTGAGATTCCCTGCTGTGTGAGCCGCCAGTCACCCCACATTCTCTTACCTTCTCTGTGTCCGCTGCGCGCGCATGCGCCATTGGACTGGAAAAGAAGGTGAGGATGAGTTTCTGGGCAACCTGGAGGGTTTCACAGTAGGGCATCCTGATTCTGAGTCCCCTGAGTGGAGGGAATCCAGATTGTGATCTCTCAGTCCTGGAGTCTTCTAGATTACAGGGCCAGCAGATAGTGGAGCAAACCCCCTTGGAGGTGGAAAACCCCATTTTTTTAAAAACATTTTTTATTAAAATCGGACCATGCTAATCCCTCAGCAGTGGCAGGTTTTAGGTGTACCAAAACCTATGGCAATTACCTTCTGCCGGGGCATCCAAAATCAGGATGTCCCGCTGTGTGAAACCCCCCAGGTCACCCCATACACTTACTTTCTTCCCCGATCCAACGGCGCATGCGCGAGCCGCAGCCGCATCCCCACTATCCCTCTAGCAGGCATTTGTGACTGGCCAGCACGGGCACTCTTAGAGGGTAGCGGGGATGTGGCGGTCAGCTCGCTCGTAGGCGCTCTCCTTAGACGAAGGCATAGACGTCAGCGGATCCAAGCGCTGATTGGCCGAGCGGCCGCGCATGCGCCAAATGACCGGGAAGATGTTTTGTTGGATTCGGTGACCTGGGGGGGCAAGGACCAACATCCAGGATAGTCAAAATCCTGGGTTTTGGGCCTCTTTAAATACAAAAAAAACGGGGTTCAACACTGCTGAGGCCACACCCACCTGTCACTTTTGAGATTGGCGATTGGCCAGTCTCCAGAGTTCCGGACGACGCTGGCCACATCCGCTGCTCTCTTCCCGAGCGCACCTGCGCCCAGCCATTGAGATAGGATGGCACGGGAGCGCGCACAGCTACAGGGATGCAGACAATGCAATGCCCGTCATCAGTCCCTGGAGTCTTTTTTAGATACCAGGGCCGGCCTGAATGGGTTTTTATCCGCTTTAAACAAATGAAATCCTCCATGATCATGATACTGTATGTAATGTCTTCTGGGTCGGGCACATTTTGCTCTCATTAACCTTTTACCCCCAAATTATTTTTTGTCTTCACAGCACTTACTGCACCCTGCCCAGCATCAAGGTCCACAACATAGTGCTGAATATGCAGTAAGTAGCCCCCGAGGGTCGCCCATACCTATCACTGGGGTATGTTGGGGGAGGGGGGGGGGGTGGTGGTCCCCCTCTTTTTGGGGATGCCCTGATATGTGAAATGGTATCACTGTGAAACTCCCCTTTCCAGCAATCCCATGGTGCATGCACGGCCGGTGGCAGCATCCCTCCAGCAGCTTGGTATAGACAAGGTCATAGGTAAGTGCCATGTCTATATGAATAGCTGGAACGGGCACACAGTCCGGAGGGAAACGGCTGTGGGGATGCCTGCCTCTGCCCCCCCCCCCCCCCCCCCATATCACCGCTCGCTAATATGCATAGTGCATGCGCCATGGGATTGAAAGCAAAGTAAGAATGATTGGCTTTCCTTTGTTTCAGACACAGTGGGGCATCCCATATCAGGGGAACACGTGGGAGTGAAAATCTTGGATTTTGTTCCTCTTTAAAGTGGACCAAGGTTTTCACTCACCTGGGTTTTGCTCTGCTTTACTGAGGCAACTGGTGTAGGGATGCCCCGGGTTCCGGGCCCCACAGCACTTTCTCTCCTTAAATCAGAATAGATAAAGTGAGGCCAAGCATCTGACTAATGAAGCGCCAAATGCCCCTCTCCAGGTGATGGGCCCATTTGCCGCAGGAAGCCAGTGACGCTGCCACAACTGTGCATGTGCCATGGGATGAGCCGGATCGGTAAGTATACTGGATTACTAGGGGGTTTCACAAAGTGGGGCACCCCAAATCGGGATGCCCTGGAGATGAGGCATCCCTGGCCCTAGAGTGAGTTAGAATTGCTATTATGTTATTTATTTCTAGTTCTTATGTTGGTCTGGCTGTACGGCCAGAATTACACTCATCAGACCTAGTGTCACACCCAAGCTTCAGTGTACTTACCTGTTGCAGCTGCTTCACTACCCAAACCATGGTGACTTCTTTGGTTCCTAGCAAAAGAGCGCCAGCCACATGGTTTAGTCGGTAAAAACATCCATCCTTTATTAAGAAGCGTGGTAAAAAGCCATTACAGCAGATAAAACCTCATGCGCATACAGATAGCAGACCACGCGTTTCGAGCAAAGGCTCTTAATCATGACTTCTTTGGTTCCACACTTGAAGCCAGTGACACTGCCATAACTGTGCATGCGCCATGGGATGAGCCGGATTGGTAAGTATACTGGATGACTAGGGGGTTTCACAGATTAGGGCACCCTGAATCGGAATGCCCTGGAGACGAGGCATCCCCGGCCCTAGAGTGATTTAGAATTGCTATTACATTAATAATGCTCCATAATCTGCGGTCAGTGCTGAGGCACTTTATATCTCTTCCACTGTTTGGGTTGAGATGTCCTGGTTTGTAGGTAACCTATTGGCTTGGTTTGTTAGTAATCTTTCAATGACGTTAAAGCAGACCAAAACCCTAATAACCTGTCGCTAGAGTATAAAATATTCCAGGGTCAGACAACCAAAACAATTTGACTCGGTTTTCAGATTTCAGATCCAACAATTAAAGATGAATCTGTTTATTGAGGTTGCAAACAAAATAATAATAAGACCAATAATAGGGCAGTTCCAAGAGGCGATTGCAATATACAATAATGTGCAAGTTGTAGCAGAAAAAAGTGCGCCCATGCAAATTATTTAATAATACAAAATATGTAACTGAACCCCCAATTAATTCTCAAAAATATACCCAATATGGGACCTATTGACCAAACCAGGGTGTACGAATCAGAACATAAAGTCTAGTAAAGTGACAGTGCAAACAAAAAATATTAAATATATAATTAATTTTTAAAAAATAGAATTTGGTGCAAGTGCTATCTATCCTAAGCTAAAAAAGTATAATATAATCACAATAAGGAATCACAAATGTGCTCTAGCAGCCAGATGGAACCAAATACCAGCCAAATAAGAAGGAGATACTGTCCTTGTGTTATGTCAGGATATCTGGATGGATGGAGGGGGTCAGGTTACTGCTTGCCCCAGGGGCATCCCAGTTTTGGGATGCTTCGCTGTGTGAAACCCCTGGGATCGTCCATATACTGCCTGCGGACCTCAGGCAGCGTCTCTGGCACTCCTTTATCTGGTGTGCACATCCCAGCAAGTGTTTCAGCAGGTGGCACCCATCAGTTCTACTCATTGCCAGGCACGATCATGCACAGCCGTGAGTTCTGCTTAAATGGGTGCCTGCGTATGCACAGTGGGAGTGTGGATCAAGGCGAGTAATCAGCTGATCCAGGGTTTTCACGCATAGAGGCATCCCAAATCAGGACGCCCCTTTTAATGCAGATTAAAACCCAGCTAAGTCAAATTCTTAGGTTTTTTTGGTCTGCTTTTTAAGCGATTTTCACTATCCCAAGGTTTTGATCCTGAGTATGGGGGTATCCCGATTTGGAATGTCCTGCTAGGTAAACCCCTCTGAATCACCCATAAAGTGTACTGTTCCCTGGTCACATGCAAGTATGCAAGCTTTATCCAATCAGCGCCATAAGCCGTGTTGGCTGCTGTATGGCTCTGTTACACGCAGAGTTCAGCAATAGGAGTGGCCGCATCCCTAGTTTCCTTTTAGACAGGCCGGGGGTGGGAGCGCTCCCCTATCTGAATGGCTGGGAGCAGGAGCGTGCCTCAGCGCAGTGATTCTGGGGATGCAGCCAGCAGGGAACAGTGACCGGGGTTTCACAAAGCAGGGCATCCCGATTTGGGAAGGCCAGCAGAACAAAACCCTTGAAGCTGAATGCTGTAAATAAATAATGTAAGTGTCCTTTTTTTAGGCCCTTTCTTACATTGTCCTTTCTTCTCCGCAGGGTGACAGTGACCATCTCCTACCTGGGGCATCCCGAGCAGCTTTCCCAAGAAGTCTACCAGTATGTAGACTGTGGTGGCAACGCGACGTACCGCCTCGGCCAGTCCAATCTCCCCACTTTCAAGCAGCCGTAAACTCCGGGCAGCCGTAGGGTTTGCGTGATTGCGCTGATTTTAATTTTTGCCATGTGCGCAGCATGGCTCTGCGTTATTTGCGGTTGGCGTGCCCAGTTTAAGGAGTGGTGTGCACTGTTAGATTAGGCTCTAACCCTGTAATCCAGACTGAAGGTCTCCATCCTCCCAATCGCGGGGGCGGCCTGCCGATTTTATATGTAAATATCTCTGTATATAGTACACTGTTCATGTATAAGAATACATGTGAGGTCACATGTTCACATTTATGACCTGCTCACCCCAAAAGTGATATTTTAGGTTTTTGGATTAACACTACATGGGTCCAGGTTTTTACATTTGAGTTCTCTTCACGTCCTAAATTTGAGTTCTCCTCTCCACCCACCTGCTACTCCCTTAATAAGGACACTCCATGGCGTGGTGGGAAATCTTAATGATGTCATGTCCTAGCTGCAATAGAAGCCTCACGAGTGGGGGGTCCATCCAAAACGGACCTACTTCCATTGGAAAACTGTCCAAAATGTGGCAAGAAAAAATCCTTAGAGCTTTAGAGAAGTCATGTTGGTTGGTTTCCATCTAAAGCAGTTGTCCCCAACCCTCTCCTCAAGGGCCACCAACAGGCCAGGTTTTGCAGATCTCCATACAGAGCAATTAGTGCAGCAGCAGAGCTATAGAGCCGGTGATCCACAAATCATGACCCTTTGTTCGGCCTTGAGGACAGGTTTTGGGCCACTGAACTAAAGTATATATAGCCCCTAAAATAGGACATTCCATGTTGGGGTTTGGGGGAACTCTTAAAGGGAAATCTTTTTAAGCAAAGCCATGTTGGTTGGTGTCCTTCGGAAACAGACATACCCCTATTAGGGGCAATTTCGGTGGAGATTCCTAGAGGTAAAATAAGTCATACTGGTTGGTTTCCATCAAAAGCTGATGTACTTCCTAAAACAGGACAATCTATGGTGAGCCAAGGTGGACTATGAAGGGGAAATCTTCTAGGAGGAAACCATGTTGGTTGGTAACTATCAAAAACAAAAATGCCCCATTCGAAGGACCCTTCAAAGTGAGACAAGGGGAATTCCCTAGGATTATAGAAGTCATGTTGGTTGGTGTCCTTCAAAAAAATATATACCACGTCAAAAGAGAAGGAGCAATTCTGGGGGTTCCTAGAGGTAATAGAAGTCGTATTGGTTGGTTTCCATCCAAAGCACATACACTCTCCAAAAGGGACACTCCATGGCAGGCTAAGGCAGACTATAAAGAGGAAATCCTTTAGGAGGAAACCATGTTGGGTGGTGTGCATCCAAAACCAGAAGTACTCCCATTAGAAGGACACCCTGAAAGTGGAGAAGGGTGAATTCTTTTAGAGGTTAGAAAAGTCATGTTGGTTGGTTTCCATCTAAAGTATATATACCCCCTAAAATACGACATTCCATGGTCAGGCCAGAGGGAACTGTTAAAGAGAAATATTTGTAAACCAAGCAATGTTGGCTGGTGTCCTTCTAAAACAGATATACCCCTCTTAGAGGGACACTTCAAAGTAGAGCAAAAGGGCATTCAGGTGGAGATTCCTAGAGGTGACAGAAGTCATACTGGTTGGTTTCCATCCAAAGTAGATGTACTACCCAAAAAAGGACACTCCATGGTGGGCTAAGCTGGCCTCTGAAGTGGAAATCTTTTAGTAGGAAGCCATGTTGGATCAGGACAGGGGAATTCCTTAGAGGTTATAGAAAGTCATGTTGGTTGGTTTCCGTCCAAAGTATATATCCCCCCCAACAAAAATGGATGTTCCATGGTGGGGCCAGGGGAACTCTGTAAGAGAAGCCAGTTGGTGGTGTCCTTCTAAAACAGATACAGTATACCCTTATTAAAGGGACACCAGGGGCAATTCTGTTGGAGTTTCCTAGAGGTAATAAAAGTCTTATTGGCTGCTCCATCCAAAGCAGACGTACTTTGCAAAAAAGGGCACTCCATGACAGGCCAAGGTGGACTATGAAGGGGAAATGTTTTAGAAGGAAACCATGTTGGTTGGTGTCCATCCAAAACTAAAATACTCCCTAGATTTCTAGAGGTTATAAAGCTGTGTTAACTGATTTCCATTCAAAGCAGGATATGTCCCGCCAAAATCGGATGCTCCACGGTAGGGCAAGGGTGAATTCTGAAGGGAAAACTCTTTGTGGAATGGGAGCCATGTTGGTTTGTGGCCATCCAAAGCAGATCTACCCCCATTAGGACACTCAAAATAAGCAAAGAAAAACGGAAAGCTTTGTGGTGGAATATTTTCGGGGCAACGGAAGCCAGGTTGGTTGGTTTCCGTTCAAAGCAGAAAAACTGCACACAGGGACACTTCATGGTTGGACAAATGGGGAGGTATTTCCTAGAGGTAATAGAAGCCATAATTGGTTTGTATCAATCCAAAACTGATTATAACCTTATTATATGGACACAGCAGAGCTAGGGAAGGTACCATGAAGCAGTACTAGAAGCCCATAATGGACATCTCTCTATGGACCTCAGATGGACCTTCCATTATGAGGACTCTGAAGGGAAAATCTCTGTGAAGGAATGACCTAAAGGAATTAGACGCCATACTGGCTAGTGCCCTAAAAAATATAAACCATTTTGTTACTGGCCCAACTTCTTCATTGACTTTTGTCCAACAACTTTATTAATGATTATGTTGTACGGTCAACATAAATCTAATCAGATGGGCTCTGATACTACAGTTATTGGTTCAGGTGCATAGTTACATGTCCATCAAGTTTAACCAAGGGTTGGAGTTGGGGAAACGTATTTATTTTTAGTTCTTATGTTGGTCTGGCTGTATGGCTGGCATTACACCCATCAGATCTAGTGTCCCCACCCAAGCCTCAGTGACTTACCTGTTGCAGCTGCTTCACGGCCCAAACCATTCAAAGGTAAGGTCAGGACCACACTACCTTTGGGTGACTTCTTTGGTCCATACTGCATCTGGATTGGCGGGAGGATGTAGTGTGACACTTAAAGGGGGGGGGGGGGGTACTAAGCTGTCACTATTGCCCTCTGGAAAAATACTTCCAGTCCAGGTGGAATACAGACCCAAAGAGGAGGCTGTTGGAAGTGCAAACTTAGCAGTGGTTTCTGAGGACTCAGAGACAGATTAAGGGGTCTATGTACGAAGCAGTTGTATGCCTACTACCCGGGGGGCCGGACTCGGACTAAAAAACGGCCCGTTTTTGGGGGCACCGCGGCCCCTGCTTTACTATTCTTGGCCCAGTATAGTATAATAATGTCACATAATTATATATATATATATATATATATATATATATATATATATATATATCATAATATACACACACCTTATACCATACAAAATGGTATGCTAAAATCCCCCCTCCGAATCACCAGACAGTGGGCAGAATCACCCCATTACAGCCAGTGAGGCAAGCATCCCCACATTGGAGGAGTGTGCAACATCTCACATTACAGGCAGAGAGGGGCATCCCACTTACAGGCTGAGAGGGGCATCCCACTTTACAGGCTGAGAGGGGCACCCCCAGTTTACAGGCTGAGAGGGGCACCCCCAGTTTACAGGCTGAGAGGGGCACCCCAGTTTACAGGCTGAGAGGGGCATCCCACTTTACAGGCTGAGAGGGGCATCCCGCTTTACAGGCTGAGAGGGGCACCCCAGTTTATAGGCTGAGAGGGGTATCCCGCATTACAGGCTGTAGAGGGGCATCCAGCTTTACAGGCTTAATTTAACAACTGTCCCTATTTCCCACACTGAAAAGTTAAAAGGTATGCATTTGGGCACAGATGAGTCAGTAGTGGATAAAGCGGGGGCACAGATACAGTTAGCAGCACTATTTAGTTTAGTATATAGATCAGTTGGTGGCAGATCAGATTTGGGCACAAGATCAGATTTGGAGACACAGATTGGTCGGGGGGCAGATCAGATTTGGGACACAGATTGGTCGGGGGCAGATCAGATTTGGACACAGATTGGTCGGGGGGCAGATCAGATTTGGACACAGATTGGTCGGGGGCAGATCAGATTTGGACACAGATTGGTCAGGGGCAGATCAGATTTGGACACAGATTGGTCGGGGCAGATCAGATTTGGACACAGATTGGTCGGGGGAAGATCAGATTTGGACACAGATTGGTCGGGGGGGCAGATCAGATTTGGATACAGATCAGATTTGGACACAGATCGGTCGGGGGACAGATCAGTTTTGGACACAGATCGGTCGGGGGCAGATCAGATTTGGACACAGATGTGAGCTGGCTTTGTAGAAGTTTTCTCATTGGTCACACTTGGCAATCAGCCTCTCTCCTCTTACAGGGCTGTGAGAGGCTCCATTTAGCAGACATACAGTATATGAAGGACAGGGAACATGGAGCTCTGCACAGCCCAGTCCAGTCTGCCCGGTATGCCCTATGGCCAGCCCGCCCCTGCTACTACCAACACCACACCTTCCAACACCCAACTTGGTCCAGGCCAACACTGCCCAAACACTATCCCCCAAACCTTCGCTGCCCCTCTGACAGCAATTATATACACTCCTTTATACACGCCTCATTTTCTCTATCCATCCTTGGCCTTCTTGCCTGTAAATATGCCCCTCAGCTGGGCAGCCCTGGAGGACCCTTTTTCTATGGGCCCATGTGCTGTTTATTGGCTGCCTCAGAGCTCCTCATTGACACAGTGGCTAGCACTGGGGCCGCACGTTCACATAAAGTACTGCAGGCAATGTGCGGAGGGAGGGTGGGCAACTAACCACTGAGCCACCAATTACTTTTTGAAGAAGAATAAACTGCACAAGGTGTCCTTAGCTTGGTGGGGGCCCCAGTCTCGACCAGTGTGATTTTGGTTATACGGAGGCCCCGAGTCCTCAGCAGCGAAGCCCACACATCTTCTAGGGGCTGCCACCATAGCGATCCCCTGTCCTATGCCGTGCCGATGCCGGTCTATTATTAAAGCCCAAAACCTTGTCTCCTTCATTGTTTAACACTTTCCCTTCAATTTCACCTTATTTTAATTTTGTAAGATATTCGTTTGTTCTGCGCGTTTTATGTTTTCACGTTTCTATGCTCTGCAGTGTTAGTTGTGTTTGAAACTTGTTTTAATCTATTTTGGCGTTGTAATAGTTTATTGTTCTATTTTTTTTTTTATTAAACTGTTGTTATTGTGCTTAGTGTATTTACAGGGTACTGGTACCTTTTATTTCCTTTTATCCTTTAGTGCCTGAAAAGTGGAACTGGTTTAAACAAGGTTTGGTTTTCTTATTGGACTTGAGAGGTGAGGGGCTATAGGCACCATCGCTGCAGGGGCGTGTGACGCATGTCTAAATATTAAACCGAACAGCACCCCCAACATGATTTTTCTTCAACTGGATTGTGCGTCCAGCTTTCCAGATTGCAGCCAAAATAAAAGTGCTCATCTTTTTAGTTTTTTTTTAAAACCAGATTTTCCATAGCATAATGATGGCTCCTGAGGGATCTTCGGACTGCAGAGTGGAAGCAGCTTTGGCTGGCATTCGGGGACGCGCCACTCACCTGCTGAGAAAGTGGCACGCTCCCACTGGCTCTGAAAGCTATGCCTGCACATGCCCAGTTGCGCCTTGCAATGACCCATTGAGAGGGAATGTGGCCCGGGCCAACTGGGCATGTGCAGGGAGCGCTTTCAGAGCCAGGGGAGCGCACCACTTTATCAGGAGCTGAGCAGTGCTTCCGAATTGTTGCCCAAAGCTGCTTCCGCTCTGCCGGCCAGAGATCCCCCATGGGACGCCATTATGCTATGAAAAATCTGGTTTTAAGGTGGTCCAAAACCCAGGGTTTTCACTATCCCCAGTTTGGTCCAATCCCCTGGAGAACTCCAGTTTGGGTGCCTTGTGAAACCCAGCCGTTCGTCTAGTTAACTCCCCTCTCCTCCAACTGCGGATGTGCATTACATGCGCGGCCTTGTGTCCAATCAGCTTCTCCGGCCACACATATTAATGTCTGGCTGGAAAAGCTAAATAGAATCCCAGCCACACACATCGGTGTCGGTGCGCGGCATCACTCACAGCCTCCAGCTATATGCGCCCATGCACAGCCATTCAGTTGCGGCAGGGCGTGACTGCCATAGAAGAAGGAGGATGGGAGAGACACTGCCGCTGACTGTGCATGCACCATGGGCTCGTTGGACAGGTAAGGATATTGGGCAACTAGGGGGGTTTCACAGAGCGAGGCATCCCAGTTCGGGATGCCCCAGGAAGAGGGAATAAGCAAACCCCGGAGTTTCATAGACTCCAGGGCCGGCTTTGGTCCATTTTACTATAAACTAGAAAAGTGAGCTCTAATTTTGGCTGCAATCAGGTTCACCTATTATCTTTACACATCTGGCGACCCCACGGTGCATGCAAAGGTTACGGCGGCATCCTCGCTCCCAGGCCGGAGAGCTTTTCATGCAGCATTCTTTGCTTTTCAATCATATACATGGCATGGATCGCTGATTGGATGAGAGCCTGCACATGCTCCGGGATCACAAAATGGGGATGCCCCAGGCACAGGGACCAACCTTGGTTCGTCAAAACTGGTCTACTTTAGAGTAAACCTTAACCCAAAAATGCTGCAGCCACCCTCTGGGCCGATTCATCTCTCCTATTCCCCAAGTATGCCAATTTTTTTTTTTGTTTCAATATTTTTTATTGAAAATTTTCAACGATACAGTTTTGCATAGCATACAGCATCATACTGCCATCCCACCCCAGGGGAGGTATATAGAAAGAGGAAAAAAAAACTAGCGACATACGTTTCCATAGTATTGCAAGTTAACCAAACTAGTGTTTAACAATCTGCAGTATGATTGCAATATGGTGAGGCACGAGACATGTGCTTGTTACCATTAGCGCAACTTATATTTCGCCATGATCTTTTCCGGGTCCGCGCGGGCCGCGAAGCCTCGCAGTGTCCGCGATCAGCACCGGCGCCCGCACGCTTATACAGAGGGGAATCGTTACAAATAAAAACATTAAAACCATGATATTGCAGAAGGGAAAAGAAAGTGGCCCAAAACGTTGGGCAGGAAGTAAAGGGGGGGGGGGGGGAGAACAAGGGGGGGGGGTTGTCGCTCCCGCGCTCCACCAGGCACCACATATGATTATTATAGTGCCCCGCATGGATTCGCCAGGCCAGGCGAATCTTATCCAGGTTCCCATATAGAGAGGAATTTGTCATGGGAGTCGGTCAGGATACTACACAACCTCTCATTGATGAGAAAGCCGTTGATCCTGGCCCGACACCTCTGAGATTGGGGTAAACTGCTTCTTCCAGGCCTTAGCTATGACAAGTATCCCAATTTTAAGTACCCATCCGCTTGAAATGTCTAAAATATGGGCAGAAACAAATCCTTGGTTTTGACCCTTGTGACCATCTGCGGCCAATGGAGTTTGTCCTTCCATTAAAGTTCATCCACCTAATCCTATTGGCTGCCAGCAGTCTGTATTGCTGCTGCACAGGGGGCCTTGGGGTGGTGAGTTTTCTGCCCGTACTTTGGACATACCAAAGGTGGGGTTTGAAAGTAGAAGGGCCCCCAGATTTGGCGGCCTTGAGCACTGCTGTGGGGTTAAGGTCCGCTTTAGTTTCTATTCATTATCCTAAGATGAAAAGCAATACATACTGTAGTTTTGCCCCCCCCCCCCCCCCCAATGATCTGTCTGACAAGTCTAACCACTTTTTGAAGCCTCTCCAGTAATAACAAGAAGTTTTACACCATAAATGCATTAACAGATCATAACGATTACATCTTGAGGCTCTGATCCTCGTTCTGTTGTATGTTTTTGTTCACTTTAACTTCTCTTATCGGCTTGTGTGTTTGTGGAATTGCATTTGTAAGCCACCAGTAACATAAGTAACAATAAAATTTTGTTGGAAAGTCGTTTGTACACGCGCAGTCTGCTTATGTCTTTCTATGACCTATTACCAAGGGTCGCCTAGACATAGGGGCACCCAGAAGAATTCCCAGTGGGCCGCACTGCTTGGGGGATGGTTTGCTTCTCCTTAACTGGACCAACAGCCTGGCACAGCTGGAAAAGAAAGGTAGCGGCCATTTTGGAGCTTTCACTCTGAGAAGGTCAGAGTAATAGCAAACATTGCTGGGGGGGCCTTTGGGTATGGGAGCGATACCAGTGAAGGAAGGAAGGGAGTAATACTAAGGGTAAAGTCACTTCTGGGCTAATACATGTTTAAAATCAATTCTGCTGGGTATCTGGGTGAGATGTTGGGGTGGTTTATCCATAGGGCAAAAAGTGTGGGGGGGGTGGAGCCACATTGAGGTGGGAGAATACTTTCAGGGCGGCATCTTCATGGGGTAAAAAAGGGGGGGACACAGGTGGTGTAGATGAAGGAGGGAAATGAGACCTGGAGGGTAGCATGGGG